>JACCPG010002671.1:0-62484 GCA_016069955.1 Drepana arcuata | reverse complement strand
CTAAGCAACACAGCTAAGGGCACCCCCTGTGGGGTACGAACCTCGGCTTAGGGCGTTGCTGGATCGGAGTAAGGTGCTCAGAGCACTTGCGCATCCGCATTTATGGCACAGTCAGTACAGTCCCTGTAGAGGAGATGATCGATTTGCCCCACTGCTGGGCGGGATGTTTTCCGACCATTTTCTCAAGTAGGCTCCAGTTCCAGTGGAGTCCAGAAATCACACACTCATGCAAGATGAAAGCTATTATATTCTTCATGTATTTTTTTATATTTAAGGCAAAATATAGAATCAATGTTAGATTTAAATGTGTGTGAAACCATAAATAAAGATTTTTCTTCTGTAATTTAACAGGGTAATATGTTTACTACATATTATAATATTAGTCGCCACCCACCAAATCCAAAAAAAAAAGGCGCTCCATTGAATTTCTTTAATCCTCTATCTTTTAAGCTACTCTTTGGTATGCATTAGGTAATAGGTAATTTGTTCGTAATCTGAAGTCGAAATTCAGTTGATGTATGTACCATATAGTTTCGGTAGTTTCCGTAAATAATCGTGCGAATTCGTAAAGCATGGGAGAAAGTAAGGTTTATGACCTGTGCCACAGCGTTGCAGAACTCCAGGGAGTCGATGAAGAGAGTCAGCTTGTGCACTTGGTTGACATCGTCCGACGTGAGGCGGTGGACTTGCTCGCTTATTCTCAGCGGCAGCAGCGAGTACAGGCCGCTCAGACCTGATGGGAAGTATTATATACCTTTGAATTCGACGTCTCGAGTTGTTTCCTTTGATAAGTATCAGGTACATTTAGTACTGTGATATATTTTAATAACTTTCTAAAATATAATAATATATCCTCACGCCTTCCCACAAGGGTCCCCGAAGGGGTAGGCAGAGGTGTATAGGTAATACCCACACACCCACTTTCCGCCAGAGGTATATTAGGTGCCAACGCGACAGATGGCGAGTCCATCGCCGTTACTCAAGCACGACTATACATACGCCTTTGAATTTCTTCTCAGACGTATGCAGGTTTCCTCACGATGTTTTCCTTCAACGTAAAGCTCGTGGTGTGACTAATCACTGTACTTAAGTTCAGAAAAAACTCATTGGTACAGTCGGGATTCGAACTTGCGACCTTTGCGTCGCAGGCAACTGTTCGAACCACTCGGCCACCACGGCTCACCACTTTCTAAACAAATGTGATGTATAATATCATTTCATTTCAAAACGATAATAATGGCGTGTATTAGTTATGACAATTGGTGCAGAATAATAAATGTCAACGAACAGACATACAATTCATTTTAATTGTGCCCAATTAAAAATAGAGGGTAAGTTAGAATTTAAAAAAATCTAACTTGACCATTTTTTCATTTAACCTTAATCTATAGAAACAAAATACCGAAAGCTGTTTCGAGCGGCTTGACCGACGACCGCTTTGAGATAGCAAATCAGTTGGGTAAGGCGAGCGAGATTAACACTAACGAAACAAAACTAAACTATTTCGAGAAAAGCCTTAGGTAAATATTTGAAAAAATTACAGCCTCATAAGCAAATTATTCTGTATACATACATCGTTGGGTAAATTACCATAGTACAAGCTTTTCTTAATTGGGACTATGTCAATTTGAGTGGAGTTGTCCCAAGGTTTATTAATATATCTTCACGCCTTCCCAGAAGGGTCCCCGAAGAGGTAGGCAGAAGTGTATAGGTAATACCCATACACCCACATTCCGCCAGAGATATATCTCTCACCTGATAACCTGACAGATGGCGAGTCCATCGCCGTTACTCATTTATTTACTGGTAAGGTTTATTTATATATCTTCACGCCTTCCCAGAAGGGTCCCCGAAGAGGTAGGCAGAAGTGTATAGGTAATACCCATACACCCACATTCCGCCAGAGATATATCGTCGCCGTTACTCGTTTATTTATTTGACCCAAGAAGGCAGAACACAAAGCTTCCGCCGCAGTGTTTGCGAGCTGATGTGAGCGCGGCCTTAGGCAGTACTGACCTGTGGCGAGTACGGGGCACGTGTTCCCCTGCAGCATGTAGTGGGCCAGCGGGCCGCAGCGGGCGGACATGTTGGCGCACAGCAGCAGTCCGTCGCGGGCCGCCGCGCCCACCGCACCCTCGCGGTGTACCGACATCAGCAGCAGACGGACTATTACGAACCTGGGACCATACGTTTGATACTATCCTTACTAATATTATAAATGTGAATGTAAGTTTGTTGCCGTATGCAGGTTTCTTCTCGTTTTCCTTCACCGTAAAGCCCGTGGTGTGATTAATCACTGTACTTAAGTTCTGAAAAACTCATTGGTGCAGTCGGGATTCGAACTTGCGATCTTCGTGTCGAAGGCAAATACTCGAACGACTCGACCAGATCGGCTTTTGTTTATTAATGCTGAAATACGTGCGTGTATGTGTGTGAGAGAGAATTACTGCGTAAGTGTGTATGTATGTATGTGTGTGTGTGTGTGTGTGTGTGTATGTGTGTGTGTGTGTGTGTGTGTGCGTACTCACTCGGTCTGAGACCCGTTGTCCGTATGGTTCGTCAGGAAGAATAGGTCGATGAACTGCATGTTCTGCATCAGCGTAACGCAGAGCTGATTGAGGACTGTCACCAGTTGCACTGCACATAAGGCGTGTATTTGTCATTTGATGTATCTATCTCCTCAATTAATTGGGACTAGCGGCCCCTCCCGACTTCGCACGGGTGGACATTTATTATTTAAACATTTTTGCATAAAACTTATTTTTCTCTTGCAATTAAAATTGCCTATATCAATCAGTGATAATTTAGCATTCAAATGGTGAAAGAATTTTTAAAATCGGTCCAGTACTTTTTGAGCCAATTCCTTACAAACATACTTACATACAAATCTTTCCTCCTTACAATATTAGTATAGACATATGGTTAATGTACCCACTTTCCAAGTTATCCGGCGGTAGACAATGTCTGAACTCATAGAGCAGCTTAAGCAGAGGCCGGAGGAAGGGTTCGGCCGCGATCACCTGCAACAATTACATACATTAATAACTAACCTATTTAGCTACACTTAGTTGAAAAAAATACCTGGAACACGATCGCAGCGCTATCTATAACCTTACGATTCCTGTAGAGATATCTAGCTGAATGGTTGACTGAATATCGTGAACTATCTCAAAATAAGTTCAGTATTTGAGTTAATCGCGTTCAAACAGACAGACACGGCGAGTGGAATTTATCGTACAATGAAGGATGGAAACGTTAGGAGGAAACGTAACTGTATGAAGAGACTGACTGAAAAAGGTAAGTCTAGAGTGGACAGATGCACTATTTCTGCCTAACACGCGAAGGCATGAAGATATAATTATGTATGTTTGTTGATATCCAATATTTTTCTTCTCGTACGTACGATCTTTATCGTAATACCGTTTCCCGCCGTTCCAAAATGGCCCTCCGAGAAGTAGGCAGAGGTAACAACACCATATTTTCGCCGGAAATATCGGTACTATAATACTGGGGTGGTAAATATTTCTAAAAACTCAAGCGGGATTCTGCAACCTTGACTATGCCGGCGACCGGATTAACTGCATTACACTTGCCTGGGAACTGTAATGGCCGATCAGGCTTCCAAACAGCTTTAGTTGTTCTAATCGCACCGCATTCTCGTATCTGGAATATCAAATTAGATTTTTTTTAAAGAATTGATAACAGAGTTAGCACTAACCTTAGCGAACATTATTACATTGCTATCTGATTTTCCACCGGAGAGCCATAGAGTGTATTTATAGTGAGAAAATGAGAGCGTTCCAATTACATCGATCAAATCTTTCGAGCGCTCAAGTCAAAGTCAACTCGAGACCGGCGTGCATTTATGAAGAGACCAAAAATGTGCATCAAGTGAAAAAAAATAGTCTAGAGATAACTAGCGCTCTAACTCGGCGTATTGTTATATAAGTAGGTAAGGGCGATTGCAGACGAATATTTGTTTACATTCTGTGTTAATATTTGTATAGCTAGAGCAATTAAAGGCGGAAAATATTTAATAACTAGCTGTACCCGCGACTTCGTCCGCGTGGAATTTGACTAAAAAGTTATTGTTCAATTTCTTACAATGAAAGTAGCCTAAGTTACTCCTTTTTACACCAGCTATGTGCCAGTGAAAGTCCCGTCAAAATCGGTACAGCCGTTTCAGAGATTAACCGGAACAAACCGACACTCCAATTTTATTTATTTGTATAGATAATATATAAATATATCCTCACGCCTTCCCGCAAGGGTCCCCGAAGGGGTAGGCAGAGGTGTATAGGTAATACCCACACACCCACTTTCCGCCAGAGGTATATTAGGTGCCAACGTGACAGATGGCGAGTCCATCGCCGTTACTCAAGCACGACTATACATGCCTTTGAATTTCTTCTCAGACGTATGCAGGTTTCCTCTCGATGTTTTCCTTCACCGTAAAGCCCGTGGTGTGACTAATCACTGCACTTAAGTTCAGAAAAACTCATTGGTACAGTCGGGATTCGAACTTGCGACCTTTGCGTCGCAGGCAACTGCTCGAACCACTCGGCCACCACGGCTCTGTATAGATAATAATAGGCTTATTATTATTAAATATTCAAGTAGCAATACCTTTATCATCGGATGACTATCGCTCACGCTTTAATAATAATACATAATTATTTATTCAAATAAAGCACACATGACAAATGAGTTGAGTAAAATCCGATACAAAAAAATACTCTCTACCTTGGCAATAAGGCTCAAACTAGAACAAAGCTAACAGAAGTGAGAGTCGACAAAAACCTAATTACTCACTATCTGTCTTTGTCCGGGCGATTGATTAAAACAAAAGCGTGCGATAAGTATCAATAACAATAAATCAGCAGCGCTGGCAATAGTGACAGTCTCGGGTCATTATCTCGGATACGATTTCGATTCATTTCTATCGATTTCGACATCGATTTGATTTCTACTCATACTCGACTCGATAGAATATTACTCACTAATAGCGACTTGTTACCTGCGGCTAAGCCGGTTTATTGGAATAAAAATATGATTATAAACAAGGTATATAAGTCTAGAGACCTGGCGCTCTATACTCTCTGCCTACCCCGTTAGGGGCCCGGCGTGATGATATGGTGATGATGATGATTATAATTACATTCGGTTAGACGTTGGGGCTCGACCGTACCTTATAAAGGGATGGAATCCATAGTAATTATTTAAAAATATAAAATATATTTACATAAAAATGCATGGATAGACCAAGGCATTTGCTAGGCCAGTTTCACAGTATACATAGTAATCTTTGGGGTGGTGCCAATATCATAAAATAATATGAATGCATAAACTAACTTCTTTTACAAGGAGCCTATCATGCAGCATACGTTCTTCACTTTGTCGTGAGAGAGGGCGCCACTAACAAGTTTTGGCACAGGTTAAAAAATTAAATGTTGGCTGTGGATGGAGCGGGCCAATGCTTGTTTGACAACGTCGTTATAATAAAAATAATATACCGAATAATTAATTCAATTATGGTATATTATACTATTCAAAACACCACCCATGTATTCTGAATTACCTTTTATATTAAGAGTAACTGTGCCCGCGACTTCGTCCGCGTGGAATAGTGACTTTGGGCAGCATTTTTGGGTATATCTTTTGTTTTATTTTGGATATGTTAAGTAAAGCTCACCACAATATATTAATGAAAACCACATGTAAATCGGATTAGCCGTTTCTGAGATTAGCGTGCACAACGCACAAACAAAAATTCTAACAATCATTGTTTTGAGTGCTATTTGCGATTATAAAGGTCCCAATTGTATTTTTTCTCATATACCTTCAATGTACAGACAGCGATCCGTAACATTTTTATTATATGTATTGGCATCGAAATATGTACCTATAATATAAATATAGTAGAATGATTCACGCAGGACGCGAGCACGATATAACTGTAAGTATGCGACCTCTTTGATAAGGCAACATTACAACTGGAGCAAAACTCGTGCACAATACACAATTAACCTTAATTTTACATATTTAAGGTTGAAAATATAAAAATATGATATCAATATACCTACCTATGTAGTTATTACATTAAGACGCTTGTTGCGCCTCATGGTTTTCAACTAGCTCTGCTCTTAACAAAAGAGATAGGAGAGAAAGTCAGGCAAAACGGAATCTCACGGTTCTGATTATCCTACTAATACTATAAATAAGTTAATACGAACGTTTTTGAGGATGTACATAACAAACATTTCAATCACGCCAAAACACCTGAACGAAACGTTGACAAACAAGCATGGGGTCCGCCTAATGGTAAGCGGTTATCGCCGCCTAGGGACGCCAGGGTTATCGCTAGCGCGTTGCCAACCCTGTGGCGTGACACATTATCTGGATATGTTTTATTCCAAATAAACAACTACCAAATAAATAAAAAAAAGCAAGCGTAACCGCGGGCCAAAGCTAGTTCTTTATACATACGGCGGCAAGGCAATAATTTGTTGGGCGTACTGACTTCACAAATTGCAGTGAAAATTGTGAAATGCTCATCCAATGAGCGCTAATTTCAATCTCAAAGCAAAATGTGCATTGTATTCACACACCAAGGTCGACTTTGACTTTGAGCAATTAGCTACTGCATTTATTATCTCCACTTACTGACCAAAAATAATATACACATGGTAGAATGTAAATTTATTCGCTGAAAGTAATTTTTTAATTCTCCATTCAGTGGACCTAATCATGAATTATAAAGTATGATTTGATAAATTTCGATACAAAAATATTTTGTGGTTACAAATATATACCAAAATATCTCATTTCCAACCTATACACATGGTACTTTATATTTTCTGGTCTGGTATTTGAAAGAGATGAACAAGTGACTGAGTGTGTTATATCGGCAAATGGTCAAATTCTAGAGCAAGTAAATGAATTTGTATATCTAGGTAGCACGTTCACACGAGATGGAATGTATGAAAAAGATATTGAAAGAAGGATAACTGCCGGTAATAAAGATAATGGGCCCATGTCTGGGAGCGTTGATGGGCGTTAAAGTCTGAGCAAGAATGCCGAGTAGCTGTCCACAACGCGATATAGATGCCCACTTTATTGTACGGCAGCAAATCCTGTATGTCAGAGGAAGCATGAACATAGCATAAATGCAATTGAGATGCGATCTGTTCGAAATGGGTCGGGTAACGATCTCAGATCGAATCCGCACATTTTAACAGGCAAGACTATTAAATACTCCTAGGCTTAGAAATATTATATATCCTAGCCTAGGAGTTACCTGAAATAAGGGGCACTATGACTTGCGACTTTAGACCGATTTAATAGTGTCTAAATAACATTAAAAAAAAAGAACTCACTTGCCAGTACAGGCAGCCCATTGGTACAGCTTATCCAGCAAGTTCTCGCTGAGCAAGTACTCAAGGCAGGCGGCCGGTTCTGAGGATTGGTTCAGTTCCCTCGCCTTCGCTTCCAACACGATCAGTGTGGTCAGTTGTTCTAGATGATTCACAACGCCAAGTACGTCATCGTGTAGGTAATGCGGCTGGGGATAAAAAAAAACAATATTGATGTTCGGAATACATGGCGACCGTCTGGTATAGTGGTCAAACCCAACGGCAATGGAGGCGAACATTGAGGTTGTACGTAAAGTAACTCCTGGAACATCAAGGACGTCTTCTAGGTCTGGAGTAATTTTGTCTAGTGTTTAATGTTCGTGTTTAAAAGTAGCAGGAGGCTGAAATGTCTTGCTTACATGTTTGGCAAGCATCTTTTGTAATTTTTTGGAAACACGCCTTTAAATTAACTACGAATCATTAGCGTAAAAGGCTACGGTAACCATTTCCCATTAGGTGGGCCGTATGCTTGTTTGGCAAAAAAAACTACATACCCGCGATTTGACAGTTATGTCAAAAACTTGCTGCCAGTGCTTGCAGAAGGAGGTGTAGCAAGCGTGCGGCTCGTAGTCGTAGCGCGGGTCAAGCGAGCGAGATAGCTGCCGTGCGAAAGAGAGGGAGCTGTTCCGCAAGCGTCGCATCTTGGGTAGTTCAGCGTGTCTGGTGCATCTGGATCACAGATAACCTTAAATTTATTATCTTTCAGCCCAGTGAAAATTTAATTACATGGGTTGATTTTGTTTCTAAAATGAAACAAATTCTATTATTTTTTGCCTAAAACTCCAGTTACTAATTATTGTAACCAAAAATGTTAAATAAATAAATTATTATTATTTATTAATCCAACACATAAATGAATGTTCATCAAAATGTCATATTTTATCAAATTCCATTCAGCCTCTGGTGTGATTAAGTAAAAAAACCTTCCAAACTTTCGCATTTTTAATATTAGTAAGATACATTCTCAAGTGTGTGTTAATATTCAAGAGCTAGTTTTATCTTGAGTACTCGCATATTATTTCGCACATATTACAGTTATTTCAATTTATGAAAGTAATATTCTAACAAATATGCAAGTACATAAATATATTCATAACATGTCGAAAATGTTTACTGTAATGTCATTTAAACCATATAATTAAAGCTAAAATGTAAACATTTTAATATAGCTTTAGTGCTTGAAGGTCAGAACAACTTAAGTTAGATCACCATTACAAAGTTTGTTAGACCACACATTGTGGAAAGTGGCTCTAATAAATTATCTTTGCACGTTGTATACACCTATAATCACGCCTCTTTCCCGTAGGGGTAGGCAGAGACCACTTCTTTCTACTTGCTACGATCCTTACATACTTCTTTCGCTTCGTCCACTTTCATTATTCTCTTCATACATGCTCTTTGTTGTTATGTGTATTTTAATAAAATGTTTAGAAAACAAATGATGGAGTAAGAAAATGGAAGGTATACTGAAGTATATGTATACTAGTACTTAATATAATGAATATGGAAATTTTGTTTATTTGTAAATGATATGGAATAACCATACTAAATCCGTGTGAGCTTAATAAAATAAAATAGTTGGCTAAAATAAATTCTTATAGTAGGGGAGCCCAAGCGGGGATTTCGGGATTTACTAAAGCGCGGCAGATTAATACAGGGGGGATACCTTGTACCCGGTTGACTACCTCCACCAAACATGAGCCCCATATATAAGGCCGCCCGTGAAGGATACAGGATCAGATTAGTAATATAATATATCCTCACGCCTTCCCACAAGGGTCCCCGAAGGTGTAGGCAGAGGTGTATAGGTAATACCCACACACCCACTTTCCGCCAGAGGTATATTAGGTGCCAACGTGACAGATGGCGAGTCCATCGCCGTTGCTCAAGCACGACTATACATTAAAAAAAAAAATTACCATCATAAAGGTAGGGTGAGATAGTTACACCCTAAAAAGCGTATATTCTACTAATCTGAGAATTTGAGAGTGACGTAAAGACAGGGGAGGGCAGCAAAGTTGTAAAAAAAAGTCTTCTCGACATTCTCGAGCTTAGCAAATTTTTTTTTTATTTTGAAGGAGATAATTCAAGGATAACGAAAAATATATACATATTTCCGCAAGCCGAAATATGTAATTAAAATTCGTCGATAAACTTAAATGCGTGCAGCTGCGTGATGCCTATATTTTTTTTATAAATACAAATTTAATTATTATTTTGTTTATTAATATTTTTTTATAAATACAAGTATTTTACGTAAAAAGCATACACTTATTTATTTGCATGCTATTTCCTGAGCTTTTCAATTAATTAAGTTCAATGATTTAAAAAAAAAATATTTTTGTCAGAGCAGGCGAATCCCTCTAAATAATCGTCAGATTATGAGACAGCACGTTTATAAATATACATAAAGATGAACCATATATATCTTAATCTGAAACACTATTTCTTATATGATATAATGTTTGTTCAGTTCACATTGTAATGTGTGTTCAAAAAGCCGTGGTGGCCGAGTGGTTCGAGCAGTTGCCTGCGACGCAAAGGTCCCAAGTTCGAATCCCGACTGTACCAATGAGATTTTCTTAACTTAAGTCTGTACTTAAGTTAAGAAAAACTCATTGATTAGTCACACCACGAGCTTTACGGTGAAGGAAAACATCGTGAGGAAACCTGCATACGTCTGAGAAGAAATTCAAAGGCGTATGTATAGTCGTGCTTGAGTAACGGCGATGGACTCGCCATCTGTCACGTTGGCACCTAATATACCTCTGGCGGAAAGTGGGTGTGTGGGTATTACCTATACACCTCTGCCTACCCCTTCGGGGACCCATGTGGGAAGGCGTGAGGATATTTATTATATTATTATATATAATGTTTGTAATTTCAATTCCATTACAGTATGCATGAATAAATATCATATTCCCACAGACAGCACACAAAATGTACATTACACAATAAGATACACTGTTTGTGTGTGAATATAGAGTAACAATAATAGCTAAGGTGAAACTTCTCTCAAACTTGTATGCAATTTGCATATCATTAAGTGTGAATGCTAAATATTTTCAAACCAAAACCAGATATGTATATGAATATTTATTGTCTGATGTAGTAATATAATATAGGTTAGGACTTAATAATGAGGTAACCTGTTAGAAAAACATAGAATACTAGCTCTGCCTACTACATTGCTTACTTTAATGTAATTTTTTGGGGTTCTGATTTTCTTCTCAATAATTCAGGACTTTATTTACCCTGCAATCTTGACCATGCGCATCATGCAGGCAAATTTGTTATGCCGAGACAAACAAACAGGATAAATTGCACACAAAACTCTCATGGACCATAGCCCAGAGTGTGATTTGCAGATTAATGGCGAAAAACATTATTGGAATTCAAGAACTTCAGTGAGCATGATGAACATAACTACTATTTCCGTTATGATCTTTAATTGTTATGGTACTTTTTAATTCAAGTGCAATAAAATAAACTAGTACAAGGAGGTAACTTATGCACGTTTCCTCTCGATGTTTTCCTTCACCGTAAAGCTCGCAGTGTGACTAATCACTGTACTTAAATTCAGAAAAACTCATTGGTACAGTCGGGATTCGAACTTGCGACCTTTGCGTCGCAGGCAACTGCTCGAACCACTTGGCCACCACGGCTTTATTAATACTAAGCTTAAATATAAGAAAATCACCTAATGCACCAAGAGTTTTGTATTTACATTAATATTTGTGGAAAGGAGGTATAATAGGAACAATATTTTTTCCTGGAAGAAGATCCTTTTATGTATCATTGACCAATGCATAAGCCAAATTTCTATTCAGTAGTTAAGACTTAAGACATTTAAGAAAATATATATGATTATGTATAAGAATGAAAGTGTAACAAACAAACTCACTTTCATATTAATAATATGAGTTAGGATTAAATTTGATTTACAATCTGCTTGAAACAATTTACAACTTTCTATATATATTTAACAGGTTACGTAGTGTATAACTTCAAGTGACCATCGCTATGCAAGGGTAGCTTAGTCTTGTTTTCATCTTATTTAAGTCATGATGGATGCCAGACTGTTAAAAAGTAGCAAAAACAGTATGATGTGATGGTAAGGATGCTGATTACATATGAGGTTATTCTTAAAACAGGTTATTCTATAACCTATCTAGGACCCCAGCACATTACCCACCTAATTATAAGAAATGTATATGAATTGCTCATACAATCTTAACTGTAGTATAGTCCTCTAGTAAATAATTTTATTTTAATTATAAATCGTTAGTTTACATTTGCATCAGTGATTTTATACAACATGATAGCTTCTTTAGAAACATCAAAGCAGGAAAGGTAGAGGGGAAGAGAGGAAGAGGAAGACCAAGATTAACATAAATGTGTCAGATCAAAGAAAAAGTGTCCATAATAATATTGAGGTTGAGAGAGGTTGCGCTGGACAACAGCTTGCACTGAAGCAGTCCCTTCCATTTGCTTGAAGCAAATGGAAGGGACTGCTTCAGTGCCACCAATAAGAGCCCTTAAATTTGTAATGATGATAAACCCTCGCACCCCACTGACAAATACTACACACTGCTCAACTACTGCACTGATTTCTTGATTCTCTACAATTTTAAAATGCTTCACATGATTATCAGAACAATTCAAATGCATACGAAGTTCAAACTCTGCTAAACTAAGAAAGGCATATCAATTGTTGCATATGTTGAAAGAGATAAGTCACTAATGCATGCTGCATTAGTGACTTATCAGCCATAGCGCAAACGTGTGGATATGATGAATGAACCTTGACATTACAAAATGATATCACTATATACACAAATGTTTGTAACCTACACTGTAATTTAAACCACAAAGTCATGGAAATTAATAAAAGTAATCTGTTATACACGTTACATAGATATACATACGATCAGGAAGAATCTTGAGTCTAAAATAGATCCTGCAGGCCACAAAATAAACCACTAAAGTTACATGATACGCAATTATCCTTCTTCGAAATTATGTCATTGATAACTGACGCCAATAATCAACCAAGCTTTTTTTAACACTTTTCACCAAAAATAATACTTTGAGACAATGTTTATTGTTCGTTACACTTGTCTTATATATGTAATGTATTGTCTTAAAAACTGACGAACCTACAAGAAGAGAGCGATTAATGATGAATGACAATGACAGATACAAACTACGACGGTTCGGTTGGTTGACAAATGACATGAGTCATGAGTGACAACCCAAACAAGTCCCATGCCACAGAAAAAAAATCAACATGTTCGCATGCAGCGCGTTTCAAATATCATGTTTCAAAGTTCTTAAATTAATTAAATGAATTATTTCCATGTTTTACGATGTGTTACGATATGTGTAAAAGGGATACCTGTTGTTGATCTGCTCATTTACACGATCCTACAATATGATAAATATATGTAATGCATACACCCTTCGGAGACCTTTAATAACAATATTAAAAATTAAAAGCAACGATCTAGTTGGTCTTAGAACTTACGAAATCCAAAAAGTTTTCATTATCTACTTTGACATTGAAACTCTACAATTTGACAAAGTAGAAGATATGTTATCGAGAGTCCGTTAGTTATTTATTTGTAAGCAAACGATAAACGTAGTGATTTGTAGCTTTTAGTCTTGCTAGATGATAGATAGCCATAAACTAATTTACAATTTTCTTATGATAATTGATAAAATAGTTTCACAATGAGCAAACATCCAAGTATCAAAATAAGTGAAAGAAGTTATACAAGTGAATCATCTAAAGCCCGATTTTGTGAGCGATCTTCGCATGATAGAGTTACTCCCATGAACTTTGATAGTTTTATTCCTTGGATTTGCTTTGAAATGCAGTGCTTACATAAAATTGTTGTCAAGAGACACCTTTATGTTGAAGGTATATAATATATTAGCACTCTAATTGCTATTTTACCTTCACCAGCTCGTTTAAAAACCTCCGTTTCTGAGCTAGCTATGTATGTGCAGGGGAGGTTGTTATAGAATTTCCACCAAGTCTGTTGATGATTAAGGCAGTTTGCGGGTGACACTTGTTCTTTGGACATTTTAAGACCACCGTCTTCGAGTGTTGCTGGTATTATGTTACTTTAATATTATAATAGGTATTGATTGAAACAATTTCTGTAATTACAGATAAAAAAGTTAAACCACATAAAAGACACGAAAGCAAGGCATCCGTTGCTCTAAGAAAATCCACTTCTGATAGAATAACTATGGCTAAATACGAAAATGACGAGAAAGAGAGTCCACGTCAACCATCCCAAGAACAGATTAATAAATCTACTGACTCTGTAGAAACCGAATGTGCGTTGACCGTTAATGCGTATTACAATTCACGCGGAAATCTTATGGAAGTGGCAATCGTCGCTTGCCAGGTCGAAATAAATAGAAAACTAATACAAGCTCTTAATATTTGCCTACCCTTTCACTCTACTTGGACCAAGCTGACAGTGTCCAAAGTAAAACTGAATCCCATGTTAATAGACGAAATAGCCAAAATGTTACCTCACTCTAATTTAACTGACATTTGTTTTGATGAGTCGTTCCTTCCCGAAGCGAATTATTACCTCGTATTAGACCACCTAACCAGTATAAAATACCTTTCGTTGAAAAGATGCCGTTTGAATGACCTGGCATGTAATGAACTTGCATCTAGGTTGCATTACGGTCAGCCTGCGTCTAAAACTTTGATGATATTAGATTTAGGTTCGAATAATATCACAGACAATGGCGCAGTTTATATCGGAGAAGTGCTAAGAATGAACCGTCGATTGTTGCACATCAATTTATCTGACAATGCCCTTACCGACTTCGGTATAGCAGCGTTATTGAAACATTTAGTGGAATTTGAAATACTACATGAAGACATGGTGAACAAAAGACGTCGGAAAAGGAATTATCTCGAGGAAAGGAAAAATGTTTACGAATTGTGTTTGAAAGATGTGTTGCTATGTCAGAAAAATGAAAACATGTCCCATTCCCGTTCGATTAACTATTTGGCTACTCCTTCGACCAATCGTTCAACAGCTCGATCCTCAATGCATTTGAAATCAAAGTCATCGAAGAATCTGACCCGCAAGCGTGTACCAAATGTGCCGGTGTCGGAACAGAGTTCCACTGAAAGAGCAGAAATGATGACGCAGAAAATTTTAGGAAACTTTTGTGACGTGTTCGACGACACGAACGTGATCAAGAGGAACGGTCGCTTTTATTGTTTAGGGAATCTAGTTTTATGCTCCTTAAATTTATCTTACACACAATTAGAATTGCCTTCTCTTAAGAAACTGGTCCAAGTATTGAAGTATCAGAGAGAATGCTGCTTAGCATCAGAACTACATAAAACTGGATTACTGAGAGTTATGGTGGAAGGAAACTATACTCCTGTTAATTGTGTTCAGCTGAAAAATATACAGATGTATTTAAGTCTTGCACTTGATGCCAGTAAACCTAATAGAAGTAGTAAATTTTGAACGGACATTGTTTTGTTCCCCTGGACCTTATGCATGGGCAAAACCCTTTTCTGTTGGCGATCGCGTTAATAAGTTATGTATAATTTGTAAGGGAATGACATTAGCTCCATTAGTATAATAAAGACATCTTAATTCGCCACACAAAAGACAGTATGAACGCTAAGAGAAAATGATTTTCTAGAGAAATGTATCAGCCACTTCACACATCGAACTGTACATTCTGCTAGATGCATATATGTTTTTTTTTAGTAAACTCGGTTTGTTTGATTTTAAGTTCTTAAGGCCTTATTTTAGTGTACATTATTATATGTAGGCAGCATATAAGATCTAGTTTTATCTATTATTATTTGGTTTAATTAATGGTGTTTTTTGTTTCTACATCATCTGTGCTATTCTATACCTTCTGTGGTATAATACAATTTATATTCTTTACTCTTTCCTCTTTTCACTATCGTCTCTTCTCGGGTGGTACTTAAGTTTCAATGACAAAGACTAAGCTAATTGCCGTCTCTCAGACACGAGAGTATTTTTAATGTCTTCTTAAACGCGGGTTGGTCTTGTCACATTGTGGTAACCTGCCATTTGGCATCTAAAATATATATCTCCAGTGGAAAGTGGGTGTGAGGGTACTACCTACACATCTCTGCCTGCCCCTGCGAGGACCCTTGTGGCAAAGCTTATAGATATATACAAACATTGTAAGCAGAAATAATGTGTATAAATATGTTGAATAAATTCCATGTTTTATTTGTAGTCCTTCCTATCATGAAAATTAATTTTGTCACTGACTTAGATAGTTCTTCAAGAAGGGTGTGACAAGATTCCTGCAGGGTCGGCAACGCGCGAGTGATACCCCTGGTGTTGCAAGCATCCATAGGCGGCGGTAACCGCTTACCATCAGGCGGACTGTATCCTTGTTTGCCACCCAAGTGGTAAAAAAAAATTGTTCGGTGTCAACGGGATATTATATCGCTGCGTGAACGACATTATATATCATCACGCCCTTGAAGGGTGGGAGACTTAAATTTTTGATCTCCGATTAATTTTCTCTAGGTATTTCTAACGTAGCCTTTGTCTATCTTGTATTCTAGACCCTTATTTTGTGATTAAGTGAGCTTATAATTAGATAGTGGTAGCCTCAGGGTAGGTAAGGTTACTAAAATCTTTGATAACTCCAATCTCTTTCTGATACTGCTCAGATTTTAAAATAAAACCTTAAAAGAGGTCCGTATCATTGCCTATAGCCTATACCACATAAACTTGACATGTCACAGAGCTGGCGTGACAAGCAAACTCGCTTTAGTACTTACAATTATTTTTATAGTTTCATTTATTTTTATACGTTATACTTACATAATAATAATATATTATAATGACGGCGAGGTCGATTAGGTCGATGAAATCCGTCAGATCGCTCACTGAGAACGAGGATTCTGGGAAGGTGATGCAGTTTGAGGAGTACATTTCTATGGCTTGCGTCAGATTTAACTGCCCGTATCCTGTCGTGGTCAAGAGGGATGTGCAAAGAGGTTGGTGACACGGAATTTCTACGCTGACTCTTTATCCAGACCCGTCAATGAAGCCGTGTCTGAGATAAAACAGACTCGCCATCATTCGCTTTGACAACCAACATCTGAACCCAAAAGCCTACTCTTTTGAGGACCCTTGTGATAAATATGAAAATTCCACTAATATTATAAATGCGACAGTTTGTGAATATGTATGGATGCTTGTTACTCAATCACGCCAGAATGGCTGAACGGAATTGTATGAAATTTGACACAGAGATAGATTATTAGCTGGATTATCACATGGGGTATGTTTTACACGGTTGAAACCGCAGGGCACAACTAGTGTGTGTATAAATAACGCTATTACGAAATACCATGAAAATATTTTAATTTTAGATGACTTTATGAAGACGTTGAAACAGGAAGGTGTTACGAAATACAAGACGATAAGTTTATCCGCACCCAAAGATGCCCAGAAGCCCCCTATTTCATCAACCCCTGCGACCGAAGCTCCCGCTGCCACTTCAGTCACTTCCGTCACCTCCCTCGACGAGGAAGCTATCCTTGTCACAGCTGTATACGACAACATGCACCGGCTCGCAGAATTGTGTCTCTCCAAATTACACTGTGTCCCCAGAACACTGATGCAAATCATTTGCCTCATCATACCTTACTACGAACATTTGACGAAGCTTTACTTCAAACGGTGCCGCATCGATAAGTACACGATTCATGAATTGTTTAAAGTTCTCCCAATGTCACATATCACCGATGTAACACTAGACGATTGCCCTCTACCAGAAGCCAATTATGCAATCTTGCTGGAAAGGCGATCGCTTCTCAACAATCTGTCATTGTGTCGGTGTAATATAGACGATGCAGTTTGTATACAAATCGCATCTCAATTGCACTATTTAGCACCAGCCGAGTCTACTTTAGGTTCTTTGAATCTGTCGTTTAATCATATTACCGATTTAGGTGCGATACACCTCGCCAATGCTCTAAGATCTAACAGACACTTGCGCTACTTGAATCTAGCGAATAATTACATTGGTGACGATGGAGCTGGGGCTATTTTCAACATACTAGTGGAGTTCCCCTTAACTTATGTTGAAATAAAGAGCAGACGTCGACGATTAATTGAATATTTGAAGACAAAAACCGTACTGTACATTAAATACTTGAACGAGCTAGATGCCAAATCGCTCGATGAGTTAAGTCAGTCGGGTCGTCGACAAACAATGGCGCCGGTGAAGAAAAGAAAATCTTCCGCCACGTCCCTGAGAAGTAAATCAACTCAACTCACAGATAAGAAGGAAAAAGAGAAACAGGGGAAGAATAAAAATACAAAGAAAGAGAACATGGCGAAGGCCGAGATAATGGCCATTGAGATGGTAGGGCCATTCCGTGATCCTTTCAGCGTAGACGCAATTAAAATGCGAGAACACTATACGTATTGTTTGGGAAACATGATGCTGTGCTACGTAAATTTTGCCTACAATAACTTGTCATACCTTAGTTTGAAGAAGTTACATTCCACTTTGGTGTACCAAAGTATACACAAGAAACTAACCCAAGCTGGTCTTATGAGGGTAGTGATCGAAGGCAACCCCTTGCCGATGTCCTGCAGTGAAATGGCTTCTGTTGGCGAGCTCATGGGACGAAGCGTTGGCAGACTTCAGCTAGACTACGGAGCCAGAAGAAAAAGTCGCAATAGAATGTCTATAGTACCAGATCGGGTGAAACATTAGAACACACATTGCACAAAAAACAAGTATTTATTCAATCGATTCGTTAGTTATTTACATGGTCTTGTAAAAATATTATCTTATTTAGTTACTTAAATACATTTTTAACTTAAACAGTAATATACTTAATTAAGTTATTTTCTAATACTGTTTTAATGTTGTTCTTTATAATAAAGACGAGTACCTACCTTACATGGTTTTGGTAACTATCTGTTTCGAACAATTTATTTAATGTTATTACTTACGATAAAGAGAGAAACAAAAGCTATGAACAAATTTTACAAGTAGGTATCATAGCTTAAAATTAAAGGTTACTTACGAATAGAGAGTTAATATGAATCTTATACTAAAATTACAGCACCAACGTATCGTCGGCTAACGTCATGCTTGGCTAATGGCATGCTTATGTAATATTGGCAAGTATATAAAATAAATCAAATTAAATCAAGATTTTATCGTAAAAGTCCTGGTTTCAATACTGGCGTTCCTGTCGTAGTTTCACATTAGTGGATCAGTTTCGAGGTGGCAGGTACTCTCTGTTCGGATCTGTCGGGTATCTGTTATCGGCTGGTCTTCCGCTGCCAGGTGGAAACTCGGGTCCGTTAGGCTTACCTGATGGGTATCCTTGCCCTTCTGGATAGTTGGAGCCAGGGTAACTCTGTCCAGATCCGGGATAGTTGTCGTAGTTACCGGGAGATCCTGGATACGGTGTGGAGCTCCCAGGATAGGAGCCAGGTCTCGAGTCTTGGTAGCCACCTTGCGGTCTGCTTGTGCTTCCCGGATAAGAGGCTGGTCCTTGCCCAGTGTTACCAGGGAACGACGAAGACGGTGTTGAACCAGGGTAGGAAGAAGGGCCTTGTGGTCCCGAGCTACCGGGATAGGATGCCGATGGTCCTTGCTGGTCTGAAGTGCCGGTGTATGGGCCCTGTGATCCTGGATAACCACCGGATGGGATTTGTGGTCTAGAGCCTGGGTAAGAAGTTCCCGGAGATCCACCACGGTCAGGGTAACCTGGACCCTGGTAGTCATTGAACCCAGATACGGGGAAGTCCTGGGAATTTCCAGATATGTCGTAAAGGTTGGCATTTAGGCTGTAGAAGCTCGGGGCGGACTGACAATCGAACTGGTTCCACCAAACGCACACAAAGTCTTGCTGAGAGAAGATGGTTCCATTAGGACAGAGGAAGTGGTATGACCTATTATTGGCGCACACATGGAACACCTGACACCTGGCCTCGACATCAGCATAGTATCCGGGGTACGATTGTGCGTCGCAACGGAAAGATGTTTGCGGCACTTCAGATAGAATAGGGTAATCGATATCTGGTTCACCGGGAATTGCAGAAAGGTCACCGCCTTCGTAGAACCCACTGTCACCTGAGCCAAATCCTGAAGATCCTGGCCTAAAGCCAGAGCCAGGTTGACCTTGATCCGGGTATCGAGAGCCAGGTTGACTTTGGTCCGGGTATCGAGAGCCAGGGAATCCAGATGATGGGCCTCTTGATCCTTCTAGCGGGAAGGGACCCGGTTGACCTGGGTAACCTATTGGTCCATTAGGTCCTTGACCTGGGTAGGAGGTGCCACTGGGACCTTGTCCAGGGTAAGCAGGTCCATTTGCTCCTTGGTCCGGGTAGGAAGGTCCACTAGACCCTTGACCAGGATATCCTGATTGCGGACGCTGGCTGCTAGATCCAGGGTAGCCTTGATTAGGGGGACCGCTAGGACCTTGCCCGGGATAGGAAGAACCTTGGCTCGGATACCCTGTTTGCGGGCGCTGACTGCTAGTTCCGGGGTAACTTTGATTGGGACTGGGGTAGTTGGAAGGTCCCGGATAGCCCGGAGAGGTACCGGATCCCGAATATTCTCCTTTCTGAGGTCCAATTGGGTACGGTGTGGTTGAACTTGGGTATCCCGGAGGTCCCGGTGGAAAACCAGGGCGGCCAGAAGTCGGTCCCGGACCGAAGGACTTACCAGGTTTGTTGTACTCATAACCACTTTGGGCGACTGCTATAGCCAGAAGCACTGAAAAAAGAAGAAGCATTAATTAAGATTAGTAGGGATTCAAATCTATAAACACTAGCTGTCCCGCCCAGCTATGCATGGGTGAAAAAGTCTCGAATCCATCTGTTAGAATCGTTTGGAGCTACCAGATCATTGTGGCTAACAAATATAATATAATAATTATTATTATAATAATTATAATATATGTATATTATAATATAATAATATTGCGACTACACATTTAGATGTAAGCTATCCTATCTTTCAAGTTGGATCAAACTGCACAAATTTGATTAAAATCGGATAGTTAGTTTAGGAGTCCATCGCGGACAAACAACGTTTCATGTAATTGATATATATTAAGATTATAAAGTGACAGAGTTTGTTTGTATGAACGTGTTAATGTCAGGAACAAATAATCCGATTTAAATACGTATCTTTGCATATAGCCCGTTTATTAAGAAAGGATTAAGGATAGATTTCCTATACTGTACCCAAGGGAGCGAATAGTAAAATTTTACGCGAGTGATACCGCGAGGCACAATTAAGTATAAAAAGTTCATATTCCTGCAAAGAACAATAATTAAGTTAGGAAATCACTGCTGATTTTTTATCATTAAGTTTAATGGCCTAGCTAGCTGATTGTTGATATAGATAAATGCTATTTTAAATGGTTAACAGTGCTACGGCCCCGCCGGCACAATGGCACAGACAGCAGATGACATCGCGTGGGATAGTAAGTTCGACGTTTCGCAACTTTAGGGAAATTGTCGTAACGTAAACGTAACTTTGGGAAACTAGATCGGCGTTTGTTTAGTTGTTGTATATCGGCGTTTGTTTAGTTGTTGTATGGTGAAAGTGACTGACTAAGCGTTACTCAGATTGGAAGAATTTTCAGATACGGTCAAACTTTGTAAAGAAAATTTAAAATATTAAGTCCAGCTATTTATGTAGGTAGCCTACCCGTACCCATCTAAGCATGCCTTTTATTCAATCTTAACAATAATATTGTCTGTCTCTTGATACGCATAGGTCGCAACATGCATGCTGTCCGCCCAATAGTCAGCGGTTATCACTGCCTATAGAAACAAACCCAGGAAGTCAAAAAACCTTCACACCTTTATTGAAGAACCGCACTTGAAACAATTATATGGCTCTTAAAATGATTGAAAATATATAACCTATTGTAATAATAATATAATATATCCTCACGCCTTCCCACAAGGGTCCCCGAAGGAGAAGCAGAGGTGTATGGGTAATACCCACACACCCACTTTCCGCCAGAGGTATATTTGGTGTCTATAACCTATTGTAACTATTTTATAACATTATTACTCTAAGATAGGATCCTGGATCAAATCGATCGGACGCTCAAGGACGGGAACATTAAGAGTACTCGAAACCGACGAGCATATATGAAGAGACTGATGAATGTGGACGAAGCAAAAGAGGTATGTAAGTCTAGAGAGAACTGGCGCTCTATACTCTCTGCCTATCTCGTTAGGGACTTGGCGTGACAATATGTAATGAATGTATTACTCTAAGAACAATCAAACGTTAATGGGGATTTCCTGTTGAACTTTGGTGATTGTTAAGCAATTTTGAACAGACGATGGAGGGAGACTTGACACGCTACCCATACAAATTAACATGAGAATGTAGATCTTTTATCTCAAGCAAAAATCGTTTTGTAATACAAATTTAGGGCTATCTTTAACGAGATAAAATCGGTAAATGAAGTGCTAAAACTCCATTGTTTTTCAAAGATAATGGCCTAATAATACAGAGGTGTTCATGGTCACTTTAGTTAAGCGTTTTAATTCTTCTCTATGGTTATTTAACGGAAATATTAAGTGTAAAGCCGTCGTGTGGAGTGGTTCGAGCAGTTGCCTGCAACACAAAGATTGCAAGTTCGAATACCGGTGAGTTTTTTCAACTTAAGTACAGTGATTAGTCACACCACAAGCTTTTTGGTGAAGGAAAACATCGAGAGGAAACCTGCATACGTTTGAGAAGAAACTCAAAGACGTTATAATCGTGTTTGAGTAACGGCGATCGACTCGCTATCTGTCACGTTGGCACCTAAATCTCCGTACTAAAAAACCTGCCTACCCCTTGTAGGACGGCATGAATGTATATTAACATTTCAACTTACGTTCAGAAATTTTAAATAGTTCCAGATTATTCCATAGACTTCGCAATGTTTGACATTGGTGTGTTTAATGATGATGACCGCTTTTGTGGAATACTTTAATGATAGTCATCTCAAGTTTACACGGATTTGTGTTACGTTTGTGGCTGCTCATTGAAATGTTGAGTAATATCTTGTTATTAGGCTTATCTTCGTTTCAGTTTGAAAGCTACTGAAGAGTTATTTAGTGTTTGTTACGTTACCACACCTAATAAATCGCCGCTCAACGAATTTTGATGAATTTTAGTTAAGAGGTACATGGAAATTTGTAGAAAAACATCGTTCACTTTATCAGTAACCAGTCGGATTATTAATGAGTCACATGTTTTGAAAAAATCAAAACCGTTGGGATTGGTTTTCAGTAAATCGACCTCTGTTGAAATTTGGTGATTCAGGGCCTCGAAATGCAATGATTGTGATATCTCCGTGACTACCAACTTACCACCTCGTGGTGCTCTTGTGACAGTTTACATTAAGGAACTGTTCCATATTTAAATTGGTTCGTTACCACAAAGCCTGTTCTCGCCGGTAGATGGCGCTCAAACGTGAACAAACGTCACGACAGAACAATAGGACTAGGAAATGCTCTACAAGTAAATGATACCATCACTACAATGCTGAGTTTGAATCACTCTAATTACGAAAGCTGTAAAGCATAAATTTGAAATCATTGTATATGTAAGGATACGAAATGTAACACGGCATTCAGAAATGAGCGGTGATGCTCGTTAATTTGGGTGATACATTCACGCAAGTTTATGTGATGTAGGTACAGGATTTCGCCAACAGTAGTTTATGTCTACGATGAAGATTTTTTTCGGGACTGAAATTGAGAACCGCCAGACGTATGAAGAGACTGATGAATGTGGTTGGTAGTGGACATAGTTTCTACGAGTATTCTTACTACTTTTTGTCAACTCCTAGTCCAACTGTCTAAAGTGCGATCGGGACCGAGTGCTGGTAGCTGACCAGCCGAACTTACCGCCCAGTCAATAAATGTAGTGATAGTTTTTTTACGCTAATCATTCCTATATTTTAATAGTTATTCTGTTATTCTAGGATTAGATGAATCCAACTCATCCAAATGAAAATCCAGATCATCGGAATCGGTCAACCGTTATAAATGGTGTAAATTACCGAAAATGGACGAGGTTGCGGGCATAGCTACCATTTAAATATGTATGTTTATTTATCTTTATACATTTTCGTCACTGGTGCATTGAACTCTGATTTTACCTCAGTTTAGTTGAGGCTTTGTTGAAGTTATTCAGTATATCATTATGCTCCTATGTACACACACCTACCTACTTTGCCATGCATCTATAATTATCCCGGCAAACATTTGAACTGCACGCCTCACGTACCGAAGATGCATTTAGAGCTAACTTAAATAATGCCTATGCAGTAATATTGCCCAGTCATTATTGTCATGTGTATTTTATAGTATGGCAACTCGTGGACTCTCTAACTGACTGTGTAAATGTATAATAATTGGCAAATTCTCAAGAGTGTTGCCCAAACTCGAGATTACATCTTCTCAATTTTTTTTCAAATGTTCCTTGGTAGCTTAACCAAAACTTTTTCTATGAAACAGTATTTAAATCATAAATAATTATTTATAAAAAAAAACATATTTTTAAACAGATTCCGAAACAATACGATCGAGCGATTGGACAGGATCTGAGTGACTCCTCGGACTGACCATGGAATTAAGGGTTCTTCCCTGCGTTGAAGAACAGTTGGCTACATTTGGGCCCAGCAGGGATGTAATACCACTTATATTACGACGAGAGAACTTCACTTGGGCTTTCCCCAATTAGAAGAATTGAAGTGACAATGAAGGTTAAAGTAGCAATGGGTAGGTCACATCTCTTTCAGAACTGACTACTGTTGGGCACGAAAGATTCTGCAGTAAAGACCATTGCTTCCCACGAGATGTATCTATGAGCTGGTCGGAATCGCGAGGAACTATTAGATGCAGGCGGTCAACAGCCACTAGTTGTAGCGTTCTAAAAGGCCTATGCCCAATAGTGAACGTCTACTGACTGAACCCTGAAAATGATGATGATTATATGTTACGATAGCAAAAGGGTCGAAGTGCATCTGATGTTTCTCGACCCTAATAACCCTCCTGTGACGAAATATACATAAAAATGTTACGCAAAGTGGGGTAATTTGAGGAAATTGTTGCTAACTTAATGTCGTGGTTGGGTAAACTCGTACGCACATCATAGGGTCAGCTACGTGACTAGTTGATCGAATTGGGAATATCAATAATGTTTTCTATTTGTATGTAGGTAATTTCTTGTCTTATTCGTTTAAAAAAGATGTTGCCTTGTATAAAGGTAGAATTGAATGTGGGTATTCTCCACAAATTTTAGTCATGTTACAAGTCCACAGTGGTGGGCTATGTGAAATTTTCGGATCTTTTTTCTTCTCCTTTAAGCTCGACGTGATGTGAACATCACTGAAAAATTTCATAATACATTACTTAATTTCAGAAAAACTTATTTGTTCAGATACTAGATCTCTGGTGTTCAAACCTGTAATATTTGCCTGGCAGGTGACTTCTCAACCCACGGAACATCCATAGATGTGATGGCAAATAAGCATGCGGTCCACCTGATGGTAAGCGGTTACCGTCTGGGACGCCAGCAGCACCAGGGGTGCCGCTGTGGACCGCGCGGGACATTGTCTTATTTATTCTTATATAAGAATAATAATAATATATCCTCACGCCTTCCCACAAGGGTCCCCGAAGGGGTAGGCAGAGGTGTATAGGTAATACCCACACACCCACTTTCCGCCAGGGGTATATTAGGTGCCAACGTGACAGATGGCGAGTCCATCGCCGTTACTCAAGCACGACTATACATACGCCTTTGAATTTCTTCTCAGACGTATGCAGGTTTCCTCTCGATGTTTTCCTTCACCGTAAAGCTCGTGGTGTGACTAATCACTGTACTTAAGTTCAGAAAAACTCATTGGTACAGGCGGGATTCGAACTTGCGACCTTTGCGTCGCAGGCAACTGCTCGAACCACTCGGCCACCACGGCTTAATATCAAGAATATATTTCTTATTGATACACTTTTCGAAATAATCATTAAAGACATTTGGGCTTATCTGTCTGTAATATGAGGCACGGGTATTATCTGCTATTTAGTAGGTACATAAATCCTGTAATGCATTATTGAATAACACTATGAATGATGTTTCTGTCACTGGATAATAACAGTAATTAAGTAATTATTTGCACAAATTGCTCGAAAGTTTTATAATAATAGACATTTTTATTATTTAATCACTCTGTATTTATGGGTAGCCAAGTGAGCCAACGAAATAACTGCGTAACTTAAAATTGGTTGCGTATTTTGCAGTAATAGGCAAATTATTATGATACTAAGTATTGAAAATGTTCAAAGGTCTTCCGTAAACACTGCTTAGGTGGTTCAAAACGATATTTACATATGATTGAGTGTCAAAAAGTACATACATACATATCATCATGCCAAGTCCCTAACGGGGTAGGCAGAGAGTATAGAGCGCCAGTTCTCTCTAGACTTACATACCTGTATGTAAGTATACCAGGTATGTGTCAAAAAGTGACTTCCTCGGGTGCGAATCACACAAAGCAGATAGGATATGTTGAGGTTTTAAAAATAATAATAATAATAATAATATATCCTCACGCCTTCCCACAAGGGTCCCCGAAGGGGTAGGCAGAGGTGTATAGGTAATACCCACACACCCACTTTCCGCCAGAGGTATATTAGGTGCCAACGTGACAGATGGCGAGTCCATCGCCGTATATTAAAAATAGCGAGTATATATGATGAGACTGATCAATGTGGATGAAGCAAAAGAGATCTAGAGAGCGCTCTTCTTTCACTACCTGGTCCTAGTCAGTGTGTCACTCAGTGTGATGATAACTATTTATGTATTTTTTTTTTTTACTTTTTTGTTTTTGGATTAATTTAGAATGTCATCTGGGTGCTATATTTTGTAGAAAGCTTTTAAATTTGGGTAAGGCATTTAAAGTTATAGGCTTTCTTACATACAGACATACATATCATCACGCCAAGTCCCTAACGGGGTAGGCAGAGAGTATAGAGCGCCAGTTTCTGTATATCTGTATGCAGGTTTCCGTCAGTTTTCCATTTCCCAAATGGTAGCAAAAAAATAAAAAATTACCAAAGGACTTAGTATCAGGTCTTGTATATAATATGGCATATGATAAAAATAATAAAATAATGGTATGTCAAGTTAGGGGATACTCACTGCAAAACGTTGTCGAACGAAGCATGGTGTCGGTGCCGCCAGAAAGTGCTTAAACTAAACTCTGAAACAAAAAAAAATATGATTTATTAGAACCACTACCGGCTTAATTAGGTTCGGTCCTCGGTACTCTATCCGTGATACCCGGGTAGTGATTTTCGAGCAGCTGTAGAGTGATAAGGCCTACGGACTTCCCATTCACAATAAGGGCTGGCCTACCCGACAAAATATTGCGCCAAAATGTATGGTTTTGGGTAGTGTCCTCTCCCGGAGTGAGTCTTATAACTCCACAAAAAGCGAACGTGAAGATTTTTGTATGTAGGTACAGTATCAGCAGAAACTGCATACGTTTGAGAAAAAATTCAAAGACGTATTTATGTTTGAGAAATGTGTCACGTTAGCGCTTAAAATATATCTCTGGCGAAAAGTTGGTATGTGGGTACAACATCACACCTCTGCCTACTCCTTTGTGAGATATCGGGATACCGTTGTGGGAAGACGTGAAATATGCTAAATTATCTGGCAACATTGCTACTTTGAATTTACTATCCAACTTGTGAATTTTTCGCTAGAACATCTAGTCTACCTTTGACTTTTTTTAACAGCCGTGAACTCTAAATATCGTGTTGTATAGTGCCAATTTATATTTAACTATCCCTAATTAGCATGAATAGAGATTCTAACAACATAAAGGTGTGTTCTAGCCCGAGGAAATATTCTGGACCAATCTGAGAGCGTGACCGATACATGGCTGCGGGCACTCTTAGTACACTGCGTGAGAAGGAATTGATTGCTTCATCTGCATACGCCCTTAGCTACATACTAAGGTGTGTTTTGGAATTAGGGAAACTATTCGGAAACAATTTAAATTTGGAAAAATGGATGCCACGTATTGATTTAGAAACTATTCGAAAATTATTTAAATTTGGAAACAGATGCCATGTATTGATTTGGAAAATATTCAAAAACAATTTAAATTTGGAATGCTATGATCCATATGCCACGTAGTTATTTACCCTAAAGGCTAAAGGCGAATTAACCGCGCATTTTATTTTACGCTTGATAAAAGATTTGAGAAGAGAGTTTTTAGGTAGTTTTTTCTGGAGATAAAACCTACCCTCTGTGTTGAGCCAGCTAAATAATAGCTAATAATATATATCTGTGCCAGCTGTTAAGACGTGATTTGGTATCAAACATCATCACAATGTTTAGCATCTATAATTTTAGCAATTATTAATGTAATTGTAACACTTGCTAAACTTAAAATTCACGTTTATGGAATTTTTGGGACAATATACTTAAACAACAGTGTTAATAATTATTGGAGACAATGTACCCAATTGTTAAGATTCAGGGTACACATAGGAGAAAAACTTAGCATTGTCAAAGCTAAGTACGGAAAAACTGTCAGAGAAAATTCATTGTGTTTAGTTCAATGAGTTGGCTATTTGTGTACATACATTCCACAACACTTTGTATAGTACATATATTCATAATGCACGTATATTTTAAGAAGATTTCGGCAAATATTCAAGAGGACATTTTATATGACATATTGAAACACCTTACGAACTAAGGTGCTTCAATATTTTTAATTCAATTAAATATTAAGGATTGTCTATTTAATTTAAAGATATATACCTACTCTTACATTTAAGAAGAGACTGTTAATGTAAGAATAATTCATCAGTTTTTATTTTAATTTCTAGCTCATATATATTGCCCATATGTTTTTTTAAAGTGTATCGTAATGTGTACAAAATAATGTAAATCATTTTCCAGTTTTTTTTTATTATTATACCCTGACTAAGCACAAATTGAACTCTTTAAACAAGAATAAGCCCGTTTCCTTCATAACCGGTGTAACTTAATAGAAAATGCGCGCGGGCGGAAAATCTACAGGTCGTGGGCGGATCATACATTATTCCGTAAAGATCCAAGATCCTATCAATATTGTTCAGGAAAAAAATATATTTATTTATATGACTTCAAAACAACCAGTGTAATAAAGAAAACCTTACAATATTGTTATATATATTCGGTGCAATTAAGAAAAAAAAGGAACAAAATGTTTTTTTTAACTTCACTCACTAAATAAAAATAAAAAAATAACCACTTCTAAATTCAAAATAAAACACTACGAAGACTCACCGGGACGTACGCGGCGCTAGCGAGGCGCGAACTGTGCTGGCCGGACCCTGCGCTCGCTTTTATCTAACCAATGCTTGCGAGATGAGGGATGCGCTTTGGGGTCGATGCGACCGCAGCCGCGATCGAAGGTTGAACTTTTAAATCATAGCTTTGTTCTGGGCGGATTAATTTACACAAAGGACACTGTTCCGAACTGTGAAATTAGATTCGAAATTATTTATTATGTATGTGTGCGTAGGGTGTATAAATACACTTATACATTATTTTACATTCTTTATATGTTCCTAGTTTGTTAGTTTTATTTTAATTTCAACTGTTCTTTGTAAATATTATTAATTGTTGTTATTGTAAATAAAAAGATATTTAAATTTTATTAGCTTTTGTAGTAAGTAGTTGTGGTTACCTGTAATTGGGTGGACACTTATATATGTTTTATTATGGCATGCTCTGTTAATATTAAGGTGTCTTAATCGTGATCCAAATAAATAAATTATGATCCCTAAATGTCGGCATTACTTCTGACAGATGTGGTATCCTGTAAACTGTAAAGATGAGAGGTTGCTCAAATTGGCAACTAAACTACGGTGACGGAAGGGAATATTTTAATTATATATTCATTAACATATTTATATTCATTTCACAGAGTAAGCAGGAAAACTAGAACCCCAGTTCTTTCTGCTCATAAAGACCTCGGTCTCATCACCCACATCCACATGGTCACCGATTACGAGTACTTTACTTCTAACTTTAACTCTTCATTATATTACTAGCCCCGTCCTGGCTTCGCACGGATGAACAATATTTTTTTTAAATTTTGGCAAAAAAAAAAAACTTGCAATTAAAATAGCCTAAATATTAATCAGTGATATTGTAGCATTCAAATGGTGAAAGAATTTTTAAAATCGGTCCAGTAATTTTTGAGCCAATTCCTTACACACATACTTACATACATACAAATCTTTCTTCTTTATAATATTATTCGTATAGCTTATTTGTAGTTATAGATGTGGTCACAGACGGCTGAACCGATTTGATTGAAAATGTAAATGGTGATGGCTTATACTTACGTAGGATTAGGATTAAGGCTACATTTGAATCCCGAAAAATTCAAAGCTCTTATATTATATAGGCAAAAGTTTGTATGTTGCCTTTCACGGCATAACCGATTCTAGCAGGAAAATATATAAGCTACTTTTTCGAATTCCACGCGGGCGAAGCCGCGAGCATAAGCTTTTATATTTAATTTTCGATACATCCATCGCCACAACCAATGGAACTTCATTAATAAAAGCTCTACGCGACTTTGATATTAATATATCGGTTACTAGTTCAAAAACCTATTCTGTAAATCAATTTTGCCTCTACTTTATTCACTCAGTTTTACTACTTTGCAAATAGGTAATTCAATATAAAAAAAATTAAATGAAAAAAAATAAATTAAATATTTATGAAAATCCGGAAATATCGTTTCTAACAATTAAATCCATGATTTCGAATAGCACAAAAAGATTTTACTAACTATTGAAGAACATGACAATACAAAATGGAATCCATCCACAGAACAACAACAATTATGTTAAGACATAAAAATGCTCAAAAACAAAATATGCCGATGTTAAAGTGCAAAGCAGTAAATTTCAAATAGAATCCAGCCACACATAATAGAAAATATGCTTGTATCATTATTGAATAACGTCTTTACACGCACGGTAGCGGGCACAAAGGGTAACAAAGGCTTTGCGGTGCAATGCAAATCTGTTGAGGCAATATACAGTAAATCACTTTTGCTGAACTAAAGGACACGTGTTTCGCCACATCTTGGCATAATGGATCTTCTACACACTCTTGGAAATCAGCTAACCACATTTGGGTATACAGTATCTTGCTAGGAACACGAGCTTCATAGACGCAAATCTTTGTGTGTTTTTGTAATAACCCTTAGAGAAAACTACTACCTATTTGGAAAGCAATTACTTTGATCAGTACAGTAAAATTAAATAGCTAGTCATCGGGCTACCGCGATTGGATCATTTCATCCGTTACCTGGTACAATTAGATAGTTTTTCATCAAAATCAAAAATCAAAATCTTTTTATTTCACATAGGCCCAGGTGGGCACTTATAAAACGACGAAAAGAAGAAGCACGGTTCGGGTTGGTCGCTTCCATGGAGAAGAACCGGCAAGAAACTCCATGGTTACTCTTTTCAAATCATTAGGCATATACAATAATTTTTCGTTACATCTGGTCGGGCTACCACAATAGAACCATCTGTTACCCATTTTCTTTTTATTTCCATTCTATATTCCAGAGAGCTGAGTGTTTATTTTTATATAGTTATTGAAATTGCTAACAGAACGGAATCTCCCATCCAATTTAAAAATACATAAATGGATATACATACATATATATAATCTCGCCGAGTCATTCATGGCAGGAAAAGAAAAGAAAAAAAAATCTATGTACGCCTTTAATTGGATCATATTTAAGGAATAATATTTATCCGTGTTTTTGTAATATACAGTGCCTCGGAAACAGAATAGTTGCTCAAATATGTACATAATTAAAGAAACAAAAATAAAATGTCTAATAAATTCCGGATTTCCACTAATCCATTATACTTTGGCAATTTTTTACCTTATTTTTTTGGAAAATCGGTTACAAATATATAACCGTTATAAATCTTTTTCTGTGCAAAACCCATTTAAATTATGTTTTGGAGCTAAGTATTTGTTTTAATGCATCGTCTTGAGGATATATCCTACAACATCTAGAATACAACTGTTATATTTTCTTATCTGTAGGTACCTGTAGGATTGTTTATCTGTAGGTACCTTAAAAAATTTAATGTTGTAACGAATCGGTAGAATTCGGAAAATACTTTTTTTTCTGTATAAAATTCGGCTAAATATTTAAACAAAGATCACAGTAGATACTTGTTTTAATATTTAATTGCTATATGTATGTATGTATATGCATTTAACTTAAGCTGAGGTTGAATGTTCGCTTACTCTCGTTTCCCTACAATTGAGATGAATGAGAACATGATAATTGGTCCCTTATGTAACTAACGTAGGAAGTTAAACTAAAACGTAGGGCACTATGTCATGTAGCCGCCATCACATTGCCGTGCCCTCAAACAGGGTGTAATTTTATCCTTAAGCATAGTATATTGTGATTTAAATGATGTCTGTGTTTTGGGTTATTTTTACATTCAATAAATATATTTGATTTGATTTGATTTAGATATTGGTATTGTAGCACAAAAACACCTTCCCACAAGGGTCCCCGGAGGGAGGCAGAGGTGAAACAACACCCACTTTCCCCTTCACTATTCATGTCAATAATATTACGGATCTTCGCAAATTGATCCTTTAGAAGGGTAATTTGTATAATGTTTACTTGCGATTGTCACATCTGGCACAAAATTTCTACATTCGCCTTGGATTCGCTTGGTTCCTAGTATTATAATGTACTTAATAACTAATGTTGAGGACCTCACGTCTTTGTTCTTAGGCAACAGAGCTTCGAGCTCTCGACTTATATATTTCACTTCATTACTGATATCACTGAAATCCGTGTGTCGCAATGCAATGTAACGTAGCTTTGGTTCTCACAGCGAATTTGCAATGAACATGATTTTATAATAATATATATCCTCACGCCTTACTACAAGGGTCCCCGAAGGGGTAAGCAGAGGTGTATAGGTAATACCCACACACCCACTTTCCGCCAGAGGTATATTAGGTGCCAACGTGACAGACGGCGAGTCCATCGCCGTTACTCCAGCGACTATACATACGCCTTTGAATTTCTTCTCAGACGTATGCAGGTTTCCTTCACCGTAAAGCTCGTGGTGTGACTAATCACAGTACTTAAGTTCAGAAATCTCATTGGTACAGTCGGGATTCGAACTTGCGACCTTTGCGTCGCAGGCAACTGCTCGAACCACTCGGCCACCACGGCTGCTTGTGTAATTACGTCCATTCACATTTATAATATTAGATAGTATAGAATTATTATTCATATACACATTACTCAATAACACATTAATCAATACTTCAATTAAAGTATATATATTACACAAATGATGGCAACAATTGCTTGAAAATAATATTGACATATGATAGGATTGTCACACCCACTAATTTCTTGGTGAGTATATCACATATCATGCTCAAATACACGCCGCCGTCGTGACTGTACGAACACATACTAATATTATAAAGGATAAAGTTTGTGAAGCTGTTCGTTCTTCATACACGCTAAAATTACTCAAAAGATTTTTATGAAAATTGCCATATAAATCAATACTAATAGTATTATAAAAAGGCAAGATTTATATGTATGTATGTTTGTATGTTTCTATGTAAGTATGTTTTAAGAAATTGTCTCAAAAAGTCCTGGACCGATTTTAAAAATTCATTCACCATTTGAATGCTACATTATCACAGATTAATATAAGCTATTTTAATTGCAAGAAAAAAAATATGCCAAAATGTTTAAAAAATAAATGTTCTCCCGTGCGAAGCCGGGACGGGCCGCTAGTAGATTATAAGCTGGATATGTATTTTTTTTTAAAAAGCAATAAAAATATCTTCCAAAGGAATTGCGGGTGAAACCGTGGGGCACGTCTAATATACTTATGGATGTATTTTCGTAATGATATTAATACAAATTCATGGGAAGATCCGAGTAATGGCCCACAGGAAGGTTATGCGCACACGCAGCATTCTTGCACAAGATCACACCAAATTGCTGGCAATTTGGAGAACTTGACCTTAAACAGATTTTGTTCTCCATACAGTTCCTTCATATATACCTACTTACTTATACATGAATAAAAAACTGGTTGTTGAAAGAAAAAACACATTTACATTAACATAACATTAGTAATAAGCGTCGTATTATTGTAAAAATTAAGTTAAGTAGGTCAGAGAATAAAGGCTTTTTCTATCTATCTATCTACCTAATATTATAAATGTGAATGGACATAATCACACAAGAACGGTTGAAAGGATTTGGATGAAATTTGGCATGCAGATAGTTGATTAGCTGGATCAACACACAGGATATTCAATAACGTATAGTCGAGCTTAAGAAACGGCGATGGACTCGCCATCTATCACGTGGTGAAAAAATACACGCTATCATCTATACAAATATAAAAAAATATAATAAAACTGTGCCCCACGATTACACCCGCGTAAAAACGATTATATTGTATTTTTTATTATAATAAGTATCCTTTATTCTTCCCAATATCTCAGAGAATATGTGTAGGTACAAAGTTTCATGGTTATCGGTTCGGTTCGATCGGTTAAGTAGGGTTTACGTAAAAGCGAGACAAACAAACAAACTTACATCGACATTTATAATAATAGTAAGGATACAGAGTAAAGATTTCGTTCAAAATGTACTTGTATCTATAACATTTTAGACTATCACGTCACCTGAATGCCATTGCTTCAGCTCGCGTCATAGGTCGAAATTAAATCACCCACCTTTAGACAAATGACGGGTATTCTGTATCATTAGAAATTTACATGCTCTTGCCCTCAAGCGGCAACAGCCTCTTAGTTAAATATTCTGAATATTCATTTATAATACATAATTGAGACGGCCTTCTAGTCTAGCGGTCAGAGCTCCTGACTGCGAAGCTTGAGGCCGGGTTCGAATCCCGTGGAGGGCAGATATTTGTGTGATGAACACGGCTATTTGTACCTTAGTCTTGGATGTTTTTTTTTTTAAACAACAATAGTGGCAAATAAGCATGCGGTCCGCCTGATGGTAAGCGGTTACCGCCGCCTATGGACGCTTGCAACACCAGGGGTATCACTCGCGCGTTGCCGACCATGCAGGAATCTTTTCACACCCTTCTTGAAGAACTCCATGCTGTACTCTCCAGGGAAAACCTCAACGGGGAGCTCATTCCACAGCCAAGTGGTATAAAAAAATAATGTTTACCAAGTTAATTGTTTTAAAGGTAATGTAATTTTGATTTAAATTTACATATACAAATACATAAACACATTCTATGTGTTTAGGGAGTGTATTCACTGGTGTGAACTTAATAATACTCACAGAGACTTTCGTTCCCGATTATGCCAATGAGTTTTTCTGAACTTACGCACAGCCACACCGCGAGCTTTACAGTGAAGGAAAACATCGAGAGGAAACCTGCATACGTCTGAGAAGAAATTAGAAGGCGTACCTATGTATAGTCGTGTTTGAGAAACTGCCATGAACTAGCCATCTGTCTGTCACGTTCTCGGCCGAAAGTGGGTGTTTGGATACCATATACACTTTCTGCCTACCCCTCATTGAAAGGCGTGAAGATATATGCATTATCTTTCTATTCTTACCGCTTGTTATAAAAATACTCTGCTTATAAGGTAATAAAATCTTATTTAGTACCTACAAATTTACGCAACGGGGGTGTAATACACCTATGATGACCCGTGGACCCTTGGACACTGAAACCCTTGTGGGAAGAATTCAACAACATATATATATATACTAGCTGCCCGCCCCGGCTTCGCACGGGTGCAATATTGATACTAATAATAATGTAAAAGATAAAAACGGTTATGGTGGTATATCCTTTAGAGATAATTAAATATTATCGCGGAAATTTTCGATCATTTTAAGATATACTATACCGTAGTACATTTAATTGATCTATCTCGTAAGGTTTACCCAGCGTTTGCGATTTAAGCGCACAAAAATATGTGTCTATCATCACATTACAAATCTTTGAATATTTCGTTATTTATTAAATAAGAGAAAAAGAGGCCAATTTGGAATAGTCTTGGTTTCCGAATTTCATTAATATTGTTTGATATTTGAGCGTTTTTAGCTGACCTCTACATCGTGTAAGGAATACTCCTACCAAATTTCAAGTCAATCGGCCACATAGTTCCTGAGATTTTGTGATAAGTGAGTTCACAAATGGGATCTTCTATATATTTATAGATATAGTCTAGTTGTCCCGCCCAGCTTCGCTTGGGTGAAAAAAATAAAAGCCATGGACCCAGTGGCACCACCCATCGGGTCCAATTGTGAATGTAAACCATTCTCGAAACCACCTGAAGACACGGATAATTTTATTAAAATCGGTCCTGCCGTTTACGATTCTATAAAGGACAAACATTCATTTTTATATTTATAGAAGATTAAATAAAAGAAAAGCCTTATAATAAAGATGCATATTATAAGTATAAAAAATTAATAGGTAACATAATAATAAAAATATAATATATCCTCACGCCTTCCCACAAGGGTCCCCGAAGGGGTAGGCAGAGGTGTATAGGTAATACCCACACACCCACTTTCCGCCAGAGGTATATTAGGTGCCAACGTGACAGATGGCGAGTCCATCGCCGTTACTCAAGCACGACGATACATACGCCTTTTGAATTTTTTCCCAGACGTATGCAGGTTTCCTCTCGATGTTTTCCTTCACCGTAAAGCTCGTGGTGTGACTAATCACTGTACTTAAGTTCAGAAAAACTCATTGGTACAGTCGGGATTCGAACTTGCGACCTTTGCATCGCAGGCAACTGCTCGAACCACTCGGCCACCACGGCTCTACAAAACACGACATTACAAAAGTATAAGAATATATATTGCTTGCAAAAATTACTGAACGGTATTGGATGAAATAAGGCACAGAGATAGATTATTAGCTGAATTAACACAGGATAGGACCGGTGTGTAACAGAGAATACAACAGTTGTCTTCTAGAAGTTATAGAGTGTTGTGAATATTGTTACAACAGATTTCTTGCCTTATTACCATAAGGGTAAAGAATTGAAAAACATACATATCATCACGCCGAGTCCCTAACGGGGTAGGCTGAGAGTATACAGCGCCAGTTCTCTAGACTTACATGCCTCTTGCGCCTCGTACACATTCATCAGTCTCTTTATACATGCTCGTCGGTTTCTAGTACTCTTGGCGTTCCCGTCCTTGAGCGTCCGATTGATTTGATCTAGGTAGTTCGAACGTGGTCTTCCTCTGCCTCTTCTTGTACACACTTTCGCTTTGTATAATGTATATCTGTTTCGTCAATCTTATCGTCTCTATATGTCCAAACCAACCTAACATGCCTTTCTTCATCTTTTCAATCACACCCCCGTTCATCACACTCATTCACAAATCACACTCATCACTTGACTTGAGAATCTTTTCATTGCGGATTCGATCTAAGATCGTTACTCCGAACTGAAAAAAACCACAAAAATTGCCAGACTTGTCCCGACTCTACTAAACGTAAGTGAAGAACGACTCTCTCGCAATTGTTTTTTCCAGATGACATTTGTATTTCGCGCCATAATGAATATATGGTACGCGATAGTTTTACTTGTTATCGTCCATGGTATCCCATAACAATATGCAATAAATACGATTCTTGGTTTCCGATTAATATTGTTTTATATTTGAGCATCATCTATGTTTATGTGTTGAAATAAATTAATTAAATTTATTAATAACTAATTTAATTTATTATAATAGTCACAAATAACACTTGGTTAAATGTATAAATAATCGATTACAAAAAAAAAAATAAAAAAAAGTTTAACTTCTTTAAATAATAATGAACATTGAATCGAATTCTTATTTTAAAACGCAAGTGAAGAACGACTCTCTTGCAATTGTTTTTCCCAGATAACATTGGTAGGTACTTCGCGCCATAAAAAGCAATGGTTGAAAAACGTGTTTTTTTTATTTAACGCCTTGCGGGTGGAGTTTCATAAAATCCGTTCTTAGCTGACCTCTACATCGCGTAAGGAATACTTCTACCAAATTTCAAGTCAATCGGCCTTATAGTTCCTGAGATTTCGTGATGAGTCAGTTAAAAAATGGGATCTCCTATATATATATAGATTATATAGGTATATACAACTGGGAAACCGGAACCTAAACCAAATCGTTAAGTACCGTAACTAGGTTTTGGTCGTGTTAATCCAATTCAATATCAAATTCGTCCAGAGACACAATGTAAGGTCATGTTTCAACATTACAAATTAATCTTAGAATAGTTTCCTTCAGAATAGGTATTCAGACAATATATGGGAGGTGTAATGTCGTTTTTTTCATTCGATTATTGTGTCTCACGCGACAATAGGTTCAATATTCAATGCTGTACGAACTAGGTAATGAGCTTAATCTCACGCTGTAACTAATTAAGTAACTCAAACTAGCCGTATGTAAGACTAGTTTAAGGTGGTTTAACACGTGTAACAGAGAATAACGCAATTGCATTTTCCGATCGAATCGAAATTTGGGTGGAACCGCTACGTAAAATTGATGCGTAAGTTTAACCGTTAGGGAGAAATATGCCACCTTTTGATGGGCTATCCAAAACTAAAATGTTGTTTCTATTCAAATAAGTAGTTCTCGATATTAGCGCGTTTAACCAAAGAAACAAACTCTTCAACTTTGTAATATTAGTATAGATGCCCTAAATTCATATAAATAAGTTTTGTGCTCCACTGAGAAACTTAAGTATTTACAGTAAACCTCTCATCGTAACGAGACTTCCTCGGGTCAAGTTACTTATGGTAGCTAATTTTACGAGTTCACAGACGACTAGAATATCACGTACTCAGTTCAAGCGACTTTAAACCTTACTGTTCTGTCAAAAAGGGTCGTTGAAGGAAAAGTACAGTGGCATAAAGCGTCGATGTCGCAGATTTCAAAACTGAGTCAACTGCACGATCCCATACAGTTTTACAACGCTGGATGCCAACAGAGCGACGGCTATTATCAATCTACATAAGTACACTTGCGAATAAATTACTTATCATCATTAAAACAGGGTATTGTAAAGCCCTGCTCCATATGCTAGTAAATACTTTCCTCTATCTCTGCCTACCCTGTGACCTTCCAGAATATATTCTTACTAAATGGAGTATGCATGACTCGATTCAGGTTACGTATTACTTCCTGTTGAAAATAGTGAGTCCAAAAGTTCAACAAATGTAAAGGATCTCGGCATCGTTTTATAGAACTCTCATGACAGTAAAATCAGTTTGGCGCGCTACCGCGGCACGCCGACCAAAGTATGTCTATTATTAGACTTAATTTAACTACTGCTTCTTGTACATATTATTGTTGAAAATATTCATTTATCTATCTTGAATGAATAGTTTCTAAAAACTTACCTTAGCCTTCCAAAAAGCAATTTTTACATATATTAAGAAGTAACGTATCAAAATTTATTTCAAATTGTTCTGGCAAGCATTTCTGTTGCGACTGTACAAAGCCGCTGTGTGTCGTTGTGCCATACTCACAATACACAACTAAATGTGCACGCGCATTACTGACAGGCTGCGATTGATACCACAACTTACTCATCGCTTTACATTCGTGACTGAATCCTAAAATGTCGCATTTATATTTGCTCAAGTAGAAAATGTATGAGACGTATGTAAAATTTTATAAGCATTTCAAACCTGAGTTCCCATTTGTAATCAGTAAACCTAAGGAAACTTTTACTGAGTATTTATGCTTGCAGAGTGGAGCGGGAATCGGCGTTTAAAGGCGATCTCAACTCAGCCCGTTTACCTAAGCTCCTCTATATTGTATTTAAGAACTTGTGAATAGTGTTGAATTTTCGTTGTTTTTTCTTTAAATCTATTTTATATTTCAATTAAGTATTTTATAGTGCTGTTTCAGAATCTTCAAGCAAAAATTACAGAATTTTGAGACATTTAAATTGATCGAATATATTGACAGGAGCATTTTAGCTGTTTCAAGTGCGGTGTTATACAATATTCACCCAATAGACGTTATCTAAACATAGATATAAAGTCTGTATAAACATGAGAGCGTGAGAAAATAATGTATATTGAGAACTCTCCCAATTCTTGAAACATACATCTTAAATGATAGAAACATGCGCCATGTTTACAATTATCTTTCATACATACATACATACATATCATGTATAACATGCGCAGAGTCCCTAACGGGGTAGGCAGAAAGAAAAGAGCGCCAGTTCTCTCTAGACTTGCTAGACTTTACTCTTTCGCTTAGTCCACATTCATCAGTCTCTTCATACATTCTCGTCAGTTTCGAGTACTCTTAACATTCCCGTCCTTGAGCGTCCGATCGATTAGATCTAGGTAGTTTGAACGTGGTCTTCCTTTGCCTCTTCTTGCACACACTTTCGCTTTGTATATCTGTTTCGTCAATATTATATAGTCGTATGGTTTGGACATATAGAAAGGATGAGTGAAGAAATATATCTAATTTGCAGCTATTATCGTAGGTTTAATATTGTAATTTCCCGCAGACTAAACCGAGATAGGCAGATACATATGTACGTATAGGTATATTTAGGTGGCAACGTTATAGATGGTGAGGCTGTGATGACTACTGATTTATACAAATCATTTATATTTCTTATCAAATGTGTATGTGAAGACAAATAAATGTACTGAAATTAAGAAAACATATTTGATGCAAACTGCTAAGTTCAGGTCTGCAATCTTGACTTTAATTATAAGACTTTTTAAGTCACCAAAGCGTTTACAGGGGGCGTGGTACATGGCAGATATATTGTTATATTATGATTTCCTCGCCCATAGTTGTAAATGTTTAAACTGAGTTGGAGGAGGGCATAACGGGTTTCCCGTTCGAGTTGCCCGACTTGGGCAGTAGAAGTCCGTAGCCAAATAACTAAATTTTTAGTATTGTGTTCCTGTGCGATGAATAAGGTTTCCAATAATGAGCTACTTGGGGAGGGGAGAGGATTGTTATATTGTGTGAGCAGCAGAGTCCTATTATGCTGCCAGCATACTTAAGCTGTCATAACGAGTGGCAGCGCGCAAGTGATACTTCGGTATCGTTAGCGTAAATAGGCTACAATAAAAAATGGCTTCAAATACGATTTGGAATAAAACACTTATAATACTTTGCATTAGATATAAAATTTAATGTCGAATCAAAGGTACATTCGTCGTATCGCTAATAGCAAGGGAATATACAAAATTATTTGCATTGGGTCATTAAATATACATCAACGTAAATAAAGTTTGACTGACTCTTATTCCAAATATATAAGGAGTAAATTCTTGCAAATTCGAGTATAATTCATTAGTGTAACATCGTAAGTAACAATTGGATCTAATACTACGGAAGCCAAAATAAAAAAAAACTTTATTTTCGATTAGGTACAATTCTAACATGCCGTTATATTTTAATTGCTAGATACAAAAAATCTAAAATTAAATAATAATAACATTACAATATTATATGGACATGTTATATCTAAACAATAAACTACTATATGGTAAGGCGACCCTTAAAATAAATGAATAACGGTATCATTTGTCTTCCGCTGGAAAACATTCAAATTAGATTGTTAAAAACAAAACAATGCTTTTCCAAGTCCATCTCTTTTCGTTTCGATACGTTTACAAAATGTAAGATTCTATAAACACGTCATCTAGATAAACCACTTAGCACCACATACTTAATCTGTCTAAATAAGGCGTTCAATTTATAGGTTTAAATGCCAGATTATTATTTATAAAAACACATGTATACATGACACAAATAGTTAATGAAACTTTAATTCAATATATTTTTAACTCCTGACTGATTTTATTTACTTGTCGATATTCACTTAGCTGGTTATTCTACGAAAAAGGCACGTTACAAACGCAAAAAAGCGTTCTATAAATCCAGAGATTTTTAAATTTATTATGTCCCTAGAAATGGTCTACTTTAACAGCAACTGTATTCAGTGTAGTGGTAGCCGGAAGATGTATCTGATCCCAGTCGGTGCTTAGATGTGCTTCAGTGTCAGTGGCTTTGATGGTGAGCCCTAGCGATGGCACGGCATTGGCGCAGTGCGGAAGTCGGAGGGTCACGGGCCTCAGGAACACCAGTCCTTGAGGACCACACATAACTAGTGGGGACAGCATCGCTTCACCTGTTGCGAAATATATATTAGATTGATGAAGTATCATAAAATTGCATAAGTATCCTCTGTGAATGACAGCTAAGCTTAAAATAAAAATTTACTAAACAAATTTACTATCATCTCTGACCAGTTGATGATTATTTCGTGACAATTACTAAACTATGAAAGTGCATTTAATGTGTAAAAGGGAAAGAGGTATGTTTTAAGATTCAGTATGAAATAAAACGGAACACACAAACACATATCGCAACACGTTAATGCAGTTTGTTAAACAAGCAAAGCATGACATGAACATAACGGCACACAAAGCATTATATCAAATCCCAATACGAGAAATATTAGAAGATAGTCTATAGATAAATAGAACGAAGACTGATACCACAAAAACAACTAATTTGATACAAACAGATCTCGAGACCCACAAAGACACGCCACTGCACTCTATAATACAGTGCACAAAATGTAAACTATTGAACATACGATCACTTCATTGGATGTACGTAGCAAAGGCGACGTCTCCGCTCCTCAATCTTTAAGTACGAGTGTATTGTGTTGTGGTAACTGCGCAAATATAAATACAAAATATGAATACAATATCAATAATGTATGTATAATAATGAAAATACTACTAAAAAAGCACCTACACAGATTATGTAATACAAAATGTGATTCTTATGAAAACGATATTAGTGCTCGTAAATAAATACCATTTTATTGATAGGCAGCAGCAATAAAAACCTACAATAATGTTTTATTACATGCTACAGCACTACTAGTATCATGCATAAATAAATCGAGTTATATAAACGTTTAAAACATATATAAGTAAAACAATCGATTCCAAATATCCCCATTCTCTGTACGTAAGTTTCAATCATTTCACTTTTAGGCCAATTAGTATGTGCAATCTACGTTACTACAAATTGAACGCGTGCTTCATTACAAAAGCTTTACCGTTGTCCATATCGATCGGAGGTCCCCCCACTCGCTGGCTCAACCTTGGATCAGACACCGTAAAGTAGATTTTTTGCTTGATTCCTGGGGCAATAGCTTTGGGAGGTATAATTAGGGAAACCCCCCATTGTCTATCTTCAAGCACACCACCTTCACTATCAAATATGCCCCAGGTAGTATGTGGTCCATCTGGCTCCACTTCATTTGATCTATCACCGGATTCTTTACTATCTGTGGTTGTGTGTAGAACTGTATTCTGATTATTAATGATTGTGGTTTCATTCTGGGTGGAAGACATATTTTGGGAATTTTCTTGACTTGTTTCCGAGCTCTTTTCTAGGATTTGCTCACAGAAAGTTACATTGCGATTCTGTTTGTTGCATCGATCCTGCAAATCTTGTGAGGTATACGGAGTACTCTGCGGTTTATTTTCGAAATTCATACTACATTCAGACGCATAATGTGTTTCCATAGATGTAGTGGATTCATAAGGAATGGGTGAAGTCGTAACTTTAAGTGCATTCGATATATGATCCACTTTCCCATGCAATCTAGGAGCATACATGGGTTCACCTTTTAATATTTTACTTTCCAAATGCAAGGATTTTTCTTTCTCCGAATCTGTTTTAGATTCGGTCAGCCTGAGCTTAGAAAAATCTATCTCTTGAAATGTTTCAGTTTCTTCTGGAGATTCAGTTTCTTTTTTTGATTGGTAAATGGGATCTCGGCGTGATAAATGATTAGCATCGCTCAACTCGTAAGGGCTACTTCTTGCACTGCTAATACTGCCATCTTGAGTATTAACCTGCACTGGATCCTTTGTTTCTTGGTGTGACTCATATATAACACTATCCTTTAGATCTCTCTTTGATACATAGAGAGGTTCTCTTATCTTTACCGTATCGCATTCATTAGCTTCTTTCCTTGACTGATATATCATGTCTTTCTTTGCTTGATTTCTTTGTTTTATGATTTCTAATTTTTCTTCTAGCCGAATTGTATAGCTCGACTCCTTAATTGCTAGTAAAGCGGCTTTCTGTGATAATATTTCTTGTTTGGATACATAAGTGCATTCAGCTGATGCGGGTCTTAATTCTTGTTTAACATCTAACATTTCTTGTCGGCTGCCATACGGAGTATCTGAACAGCTAGATTTGACTTCTGACCGAGTAGCGTACAAAGGTTCTGTCTGGCCTAATCTTGCCAACATTTCGGTTCTTGTAGCGTATGGTGGTTCACTCATACATTTACTCATAGGCGATACTCTACCCGGGAAATTGTCAGGAGTTTGTAATCTTCGTTCAGGTTTGACTCCATAAGGACTTTCAGCCCAAGATGTGCTAGGAGGAGGCTCATAAGTTCTTTTACCATAAATAGATTCCTTGTTCGTCATAGAACTATCAATTCTCTGGGCTAGCACCTCTTCTTTAGTATTATATGGAGATTCTGAAAACCTCTGTCGTAACATTTCCTCTTTGGTAGCATAAGGACTGTCAGAGGGAACTCTGGATCTAAGCATCTGCTCTTTACTTGAATATGGGGATTCAGTATACATAGAATCAGATTGTTTTAATAATTCTTGTTTATTACTATATGGGCTTTCTGAAAGTAGTTCATTTCTGGTCGAATAAGGGCTTTCCATTACGCATTCAGATTTTGTAGCATATGGTGGATCTAACGCGGGCATGCCCATAATTTGTCGATTACCATATGGGCTTTCAAAACTCTGATTAGACATTTCAGATCTACTAGCATAAGGGTTTTCACTTGACGTATCGTAAAGAGAAGTGTAGGTACGTCTTGGCTTTGGAATAGGGTCATAAACTATATGCTCTTTACTTTGGTATATTGGTTCTGGAGGTAGTGGTTGGGTAGGATAAAATGGTTCGTGCTTCATCGTTTGCTGTTGTCTTTGGTAAATGGGATCTATTTTGGTAATCATGTTAAAGTTTGGCGTCTGTCCGTAAATTCCTCTCCTATTGTATTCAATGAGAGAATTTTGTCTACGCAACAGAGGGGTAACTTTTGGTTCTGTTTCAATGTCACACATGGAGTTCTGCCTCCTTAGATTCTTCATAACTGGTTTTGTATCGTAATCTCGTACTGTACATATAGATCCGTTTCTGTCATCACAAAATGAGCTTTGCCTTTTCAGTATTGGTCGGAGTACAGGTTTCTCGTAAGAGGATGAATTACTTCGGTGTAACATCTGGTTTCTGACCTGCGTGTTCCTCATATGAATACTCATGTCACTGACATCTGATTTTTCGCGTCTAAGCATCGGCATTGGATGCATCTGGTGTCTCTGTTGCAAGTCACTTTCACATAGTGACTTTTGACGAGACACTTTCTGTGAGTTTTTCGTTTTCGAACGGAATAGATCTAGTACTGCGTTTTTTATGAACGATGGTTTTTTAGATAATTTCTTTTTAGTTTTTGGTGAGAACGATTCGTCGCGCTCCACGCTTGAGTTCATGGCATCAGATGCACTGCGGAAACCCACAACCAAACACCCACTTAGTTACTCAATGATTTATATGTGGACACGTCAGATGATTCAATGAACAGTATAAAAATAGAAGATAATATAATATAGCTTCATGAGTATTGAAATATCTAAAATGTCCATTAAGAATGGCAATTTAAAAAAGATGAATTTTGCGATTGTGCTGAAAGCATATTGAAATAAATATCATACATTATACGGACATGAAATCCATTTAATTTTATATTTTCAAACACGGCTTATAATAAAAAAATATATTTAATTAAGTGAACGCAATAAGAAAAAACAAGCAAAATTTTAAGGAGACAGAATACTTATAATTAGTTCAATATGCTTTCAGTGAATCACCAAATTGCACTAAAATGCAGACACGCACTGCCAGTAGTTGCTCCGAAAGAAACAACTCTAAATACTCTAATAGATTACAAAATGTTATTTCCAATAATATAATTTGCAGACTCGCGCCCCAAATAAAGATGATATATGTTACAAATATGTATAATGTAGATATACTGTTTATAAACCACATACAAAACCATACTAATACTGTGGCCCGACAAGACATGTTAGTCGTTCGTGAAGCGATCAGTGTTTGCATGTTAGAGCAAATTGTACAGGGGCTTAGACAGGAAACGATTTGAGAAAGACAACAGATTGGATATTCCGGAACATGCATTTGTAGTAGTCAATAATTATGGATTGATATGTAATCAAAAATAGACCTCTCATATAATTTAAAGTGCTGATTTGTTCAAAGTGAATGTTTGATTGAAAAGGGAATTAAAATCAATGAGTTTTGGATAAGGCTTAATGTTTTATGTTACCTTAAATTGTGCATGTGTTGAGGTTTTCTATATAGCTCAAAAGCCGAACCGCGCTGTTCTCTGCTTCCAGCTAAATCTGTGTATAATTATTGGCTAATTTAGTGGCTGAAAGACCATATTGATAACCTAGCTTAAAGTTAGATTAAAAACTTGATTATTTTACACATCTATCGAATCGAATTGAATTGATAGTAGACCGAAATTCTTACCTATAAGGTGCGGGTTATGCGGTAGATTGATGGCTCGATGGTGAGACGGTGGTCCTGAATAAGGTGGTGATTGTGGTGGCATCTGACCACCATACATATTTTGCTACAAGAATAAATTACATACATAATTAATTTGCAATTTCTATATTATATTAGTTTAGTGAATAAGGTAAGACATATTAATGTTTAGTAACACGAATATTTATGAAGTAATTAATAATTATGAATTCAACATCTGGTACAAATCTTTGCCGTCCAGCTTGGCAAAGCTGCCAGCTATCTTGTACCCTCTCACGGGACCACGAGTTGGAACAAGTATGTTATATAGTTAAGTTACATAGTTCTATTTTATTGTAAGTTTGAATACGTTATAAAAATTGATGGCAAAGACAAAGGCGCACTTGGCAGAACAAGTTCCAGCAGACAAAAAAATATTAGAGTTCTATAGCTCCTGACACTATATATTCATATATGATATTCATAGTTCTATCGATTTGACCTTGAAAAACTTCACGTAGCAGACAACTTTCAACCAATTCAAAAAGGCAAATTTGTGAACTTCACAGATCACAGACACAAGACAAAGAGTGTTATTTATTTGGTTCTATGATTTCTAATTGGTGAACTTAATAACTTAGGCAAACGTAGTGTAGGACGCCCTCCGACAGGTGGGATGACGATTTGCGAAGGACTGCTGGCAGATGCTGGATGCGGCAAGCTGAAGACAGGGCGCTATGGCGCTCATTAGGGGAGGCCTATGTCCAGCAGTGGACTAGAGTGGGCTGATGATGATGATGATGATGATGATGATACCTGATGATAGTTGGCGTGATTGTGCCTAGAAGGCTGCGAGTGTGAGTGCTGGTGCGAGTAGTGCGGCACGTAGCCGGGCGGCGAGCCCACGGGGGCGGCGCGCGGGGACTGGGGCGGCGCGCCCGCCTCCATGCTCTGCATCAACACATGGTTATTAAGAGAGGCAGGTTATAAGGGATTTCCCGTTCGAATTTGGAGCTGCCCGACTGGGGCAGGACCTCCACCTTATAGAAGTCCGTAGCCAAATAACACAATTTATTGTGTTGTGTTCCTACGCGGTGAAAAAGGTTACCAGTAATGAGCTCCTTGGGGAGGGGGGAGGATTGTTATATTGCGTTGGCAACCGAGGGATTTAGACCTATTATGCTGCGAACACAGTATAACTCTCCGAAAACAGATACTTCGGTATTGTATGCGTAAATAGGCTGCGGTAAACCGTTTTCCATCGGGTGAGCTTTACGCTTGTTTGCCACTCTAGTTGTGTAAAAAAAATTACCAAGCACCAAGCTGCTACATTCAGCGGACAGTAGTCTTATCGCAACCGAATAATCAATGATGAACTTTTAAAATTACAATTGAATTTTAAATTAATGAGTGTTACGGAACATGAATGAAGATCAAATATATATTTGCTTATCTCAATTTATAGTCACAATATTATTTTATTGCAAATTATTTTTGTCTAAAATATATCTCTGGCGGAAAGTGGATGTGTGGGTTTTTTTACCTGTACACCTCTGCCTACCCCTTGTGGGAAGGCGTGCGAATATATATATGTTAAATGTCTATGATTTGACAGTCACAATTTTCTGTTACCTCCAAACGATTCTAACAGATGGCGATATCTGTTGATTGGATTGCGTAAGTATTCAATAGATGGCGCTTTGTTACAACTACAAATGTTAACCCAAGCGAAGCTGGGCGGGATAGCTAGTAATATTATAATTCTGAATTTTACTTCGTTAGATTAATTGTTAAGCTAAGTATTTGTGTGTGTGTGTGTATGTTTGTAATGAATAAACTCATAAACTACTGTGTCGATTTCAAAAATTATAATATATCCTCACGCCTTCCCACAAGGGTCCCCGATGGGGTAGGCAGAGGTGTATAGGTAATACCCACATACCCACTTTCCGCCAGAGGTATATTAGGTGCCAACGTGACAGATGGCGAGTCCATCGCCGTTACTCAAGCACGACTATACATACGCCTTAATTTTTTTCTGTAAGTACCTACCTACTTACAGAAAATCGTAATTCAAAATAAGTATGTACGAGTACCTAATTGACTAATAAAAATTCTTTCACCATTGGAAAACTACATTCATCCTGAGTGACATAAGCTATACTTTCTTTTATAAAAAAATCTTATGTCCACCCGTGCGAAGCCGGGACGGGTCGCTAGTTATAAATATAATGGTTAATCAAGTACAAAATAAGATGAATGAATGTAACAATATTTGGACTTTTTTATTTTTAATTGCATATGTTATATTGCAGTGGTTGACTTACAAAACATAAAAAACTTACTTACTACTAAAAAGAAGAAAGAAAAAAAAAAAAAAATATAATAACTAAAAAATATTCTTAAAAGGAGTCCCTTTAGGCAGGGTTATTTGGACTTAATTACTCGTAAGTTATCTTGATGACATGCTAGTATACCCAACAATCTTACCCCATTTCTCGGATGGTGTGTGGTGTCAGGCGGGCGGTAGTGCTTCGGTTTGGGCGGCGGAACTGGTTTATAGGGCGGCACTGGAGCTCCACCACGTCCACCATAGTCCGCTTGAGATGCTGAATTCGTTCGTCCGCTGTGTATATTACCACATATTATAGGATAATCCAGAAGCATCATAAAGTTATTTCTGCTAAGAATTACCCATAATCGTACCCATACATGATCATCATTCCACTTTAATTAAGATGTATAGGTATATATGTAAAAAAAAAGAATCCGGGAAAAAGAGAAAGCCGAGTGGATTAACTTTATCACGAATTTAATATATTTTAAGGTAACTCTTAACTGCCTGTCATATAAAACGTATGGATCCGCGATTCGTAGATTTCTTTTGTTTTAATTTGTTTTTGTTTAGTTGCATACAAAACGTATGAATCCGCGATTTTTTATCTGTGGACACTGTCTATGTTCTTTTTTTATGCGAGACTATTTGTGTCCTTAAATAAAGTAAAATAAAAAATATATTTGATTCCTAAAGACGATAGTGTGTAGATACTGCAATATACTGTAGAGATACAAATGTAACTTCAACATGATTCGAAGTGTATCGAGAAGTAATTATTACCTATACTTAGCGTGGTCATTGGTAGGCACGTTGGGCAACGATGGTCCCCGAGCGTGCATGGGTGTGTGCGGGCTGTTACCGTTCATGGGTGGCGGTCGGTTCGTTTGAGGACTTCGGTAATTCTCTTGACCCCTGCTGCAGTGAAAATAAGGAATCTACTAAATAAAAGTCACTAAACAAATATGAGTCTGTAAAGTGTCTTGAGGATAAAGTCTGAAGGATGACTTGTAACTTGACTTTTAAGGCCAGATATCGATCGGAAGGGGTAGTGACAGGTGGAAGAACATATTATTTTGCCCGAGTGATATATTTAGATGCCAATGTGACAGATGTTTCAAGCACTATACGACTTTGAAATTATTCGGAAACGTATCTAGGCTCCTTGAAATGTCTAGATTTCTTCGAAAAGAATCCTGCAAAGTCGGCAGCGCGCGAGCGATACCCCTGGTGTTGCAAGCGTCCATAGGCGGCGGTAACTGCTCACCATCAGGCGGACTGCATGCTTGTTTGCCACCGGTTTGACAAAAAAAAGGAAATAAAAAAAAAAATTGATAAATCTTACGTGTAGTTATTATCCGGCGTCCTGTAATCCAATGAGCTGTGCTCATGTGAATTAGAGTTCCTCTGTGGACTTTGCGTAGACATTGCTGTCGGGTTCGGTGGTGGAGGTGGTTCCATTTTACTGGGGAATTGTTACTTCGTATTACAATTTAATTAATATGTCGGGCGCAAAAAATATATAGCAACAAGTTTATTGTTCTTTCAAGCCTGACTTTCGGACCTATTAACTAATACACTTTCTGGCACACTGGAGTCAATGCCTATTAATGTTAGAAGTCGAAAGACGATCAGAGCGATGTGACATTTATCATATATCCAAACCAAGCAGATGCCTTCATTCGCAACGTATTTTATGAGGCCGATTCATCCTATTATCTGAATCTTTTGTCGCCTTCGCATATGGGTCCCCGAAGGGGTAGATAGAGGTGTATTTAGTACCCACACACCCACTTTCCACTAGAGATATTTTTTAGGTCTTTTATGTGCATGTTCCATAAGCATAAGTGCACTGTTCATCTTATTTGTCTGAAAGTAAAACAAATAATACTTACATAGAAGGCGGTGCTACTTTTAAATCATCTGGAGCATTAGGAGGCAGTCGACACGAACTCACTGCAGAGCCATTGTTGGAGGCACTGCCGTAGTCGTATGTTGAAGTACCGTCGTATGAACTTTGCTGCACAAAAACGTATAAACTATGTATATGTATGTAAGATCAGTTTCAAGTGGAACACTTTTAGCGAATGTACGACTTGTGCTGGAATTTGAAAATCAAACCCAACCATTGCGCCAAAAATGGAGTATAGATTGGCATTGACCATTGATTTTAAAGTTTTTTGGTAAAACATCATCACATTTCAATAGTTAGAAATGTGAATTTCCTAGCCCTTGACATAATCACTTACCGGATTAGATTGGTGCCGATGCCTGTCCAGGGATCCTTGGCTTTGCGTCGGTTGTATGATCATGCTTGTGGGTCGAGCAGTGTACGTAGAAGCCTCGTCGCTCCCCGAATCTTTGGGCGGCCCGAAAAGACGTTCTTGCGCACTTGGACGAGTCTACGGAGAAATATAAAAACGATATAATTGCAGCGCTATTATATTCATCAGCACGATAAGACCTGTATGGGGTATGTTCATAAAGGTTGAAGATCACGTTAATATTCTTACCAAAACTACTAAAGGAATCGACTTGAACTTTTAACCTGAGTGGTCCGACATGGTCAGGACTATCATACATACATATATCATCACGCCGAGTCCCTAACGGGGTAGGCAGAGAGTATAGACCCCCAGTTCTCTCTAGACTTACATACCTCTTTCGCTTCGTCCACATTCATCAGTCTCTTCATACATGCTCGTCGGTTTCGAGTACTGTTGACGTTTTCTTCTTTCTTTCCTTAATATAGCACAGCAAATGGCAAAGCTTTCCCGATGCTTCTGGTATTGCTACCGCCTTACACGCTTATGATCAGTGAGGATAAAAGCAAGAGATACTTACAGTTGGATTGTGCCGAAGCGAATGCGGGGGGCGACCGGGGGGCGGGGCTGGCAGCAGCACGCCTCCTGCCGGTCTGGTCACTGCTCCGTTACTGCTCCGCGGTGGCAGTTCTGGGACTAACGTAATAGATAGCCCGGGTTAAATTTATCTAATTTTTTAAGGTAAACTCTATGGGATTACTGTTGTTTCGGGATAAAACGGTTTTACTTAGTTGTACCTGACAACGTGCACCTATATTGTGCCCCCAATTTCATGTTGATTTATTGAGTATTTGCAGTCTTTCATAATTATGAAATTCGTTAGGATGGCGTTTATTGAGTGCTCTTATATTCAAGCGAAGAAAAAGCTGAATGGCGCAAGAAATACGATATCGAAAATTGACTATTTGTTTAGTGTAAAATTGTCCGTAAGAACTCTAGGACACCTTTTGTGCTAGGTCGAAACCAGTCTTAAAATCATTTGATTTCATTGAAATATATTTAGGTTTTCTAGTTCAGACTGTACTAAATCCTCCCTCGGCAGGAAAACTATTATGATTTTTTAAGATGTGTACAATTTGTTATCAATAACGAGCTTGAGTAGGATTGGTTGATCACGTCTTAGTAAAAGTCTTCAAAACAAGAGAACATGGGCACAATAAATAAAAGTGGTTAAAATGTAAGTATGATGAAAAATTACGTATAGTAACTAGGCATTACTTTTTTTACCTGTCCCGTACAGAGGTGAGTGTGGAGGGGAATGCGTCATAAGATTGGTATGGTACGGTGGCGCCTCGCTAGATGGCACCATATGCCCTCCCTGGGTGCCGTGCCCGTTGCTTTGCTGACCGTTCGTGTTAGCTGAGAAGCCGTATTTGCTGTCGCCGTAACCGCCCTGCTGCTGAGTCGAGAGATCAATATTACATATTCTGTAGTATTCGTAATAAGTGAGGATGTGGTTGAAACAGCTGCGTTCTTTGTTTATGTATAAATATATAATAGTAATATGCCTTAACAAATGAAATAAAGACGATATTTGCGTTTTCTGAAATAACAAAAAACAACATTTAAAGCCTTTACTTCTAGTTTAGTTTATCTATTTCCTTTTATTTATACAGGAAACTATTTACTGTTTCATGTGTTTCTAAAATAACATAACCTCACTCAATCCTCAATTTTCAAGAATAGAATTCTTGAAAATTTCTTCAATGCCAGCAATGATGTATTATATATTGGATAAAAACTCATTGAATGCCAGTCCGTGTCACTGACATGACGCAGCCATCTACTTATTAAAGACCTATAGATAATAAATCCATAAAGAAAAGACACTAGTGTTCATTCTTTACATCTCCCACCCTCGGAGAGAACAATTCAAATTGATTGTTCGATTAGAGTCAACCCTCACTGGAGATAACTTTGTAACATGGTAGAAGTTTGACTCCGTCTTCTTATGTCCAGCATCAACTTCATAGATTGAATTTGAAATTTGTCTTAGGATTTTGTATGGTCCAATCCTTAATTCTTCCATTTTCTTCCTATTTAGCCGGTTTCCGTTTTCTACAAATACTCTATCACCTACTTCGAATTTATATTCTTCTCTATGAAGATCATATTTTTTTTTATTATAGGTGTGAGATTTTATTGAATTTTCAAATGCTAGTTCTCTGTCTCTTTTGAGATCTTCTATTGTGCATTTTGATTTCAACTCCTGTGGCAAAATATCAATGTTTTCTCCTTCCAACAGATATTTTGGAGTAAACTTAGTGACTGTATGTTCTGTTTCGTTATATTTTTGTACACAATTATGTGCTATTGTTGTCCATGCTGTTTTCTTGTCTCCTTCGTTTATTTTGCACCTTATCCTATTAACTAAAGTTTGGTTAAGCCTTTCATTAAGTCCATTTGAAAATGGTGCGTCAACAGCCGTGAAAACCAGTGTTATATTTTTCTTTTTTAGGAAGTCTTTAAATTCTTTGGAATTTATGCCAGGGTATTGGTCTGTTAATACCATATCAATGTTGTTGCTTTGCGTCACATTTTTTATCAACTTGATAAAATCATTGGAGTTTTGATTTTTTGACGTCAAAATATAAGCATATCGTGTGAAATGATCCACAAGAAGATGTAAGTATTTCTTTGTAGACCGTGATCCTCCAAACCCTCCAATTGTATCAATTGATATAATTTCAAATGGGCGTGTTGCTGGGCCTAAGTGTGACATCAAACCAAATTTTGGATTCCTTCTTGATTTGTTTCTTATACAAATGTCACATTCATCACAAATTTTCTCAATATTTGTGATGATATTCTTTGCTGTATAGAAAGGGGTTATTTTATTTATCATCTGGGTTCTCCCAATATGGCAGTAAGTATTGTGGACATCTCTAATTAGGATTTTGCTAAATGCTTCTGATAGTATAATTTTTTTTCTTCTTTTATTCATCTTGTAATAAATGTTATTTTCCAGTATAAACTTTGATTTTCCATCTTGTAAGTTTTCATTTAAGTCTTGGTCCTTTTTTATATCTTCTATATTTATTAAGTTTACAACTTTTAAAAAATCTTCAGTATTGTCATAAGGTTCTAAGACTGGATTTCTGCTTAAGCAGTCTGCTTCTTGATTTGACTGTCCCGGGTTATATTTTACCTTAAAATTGTATTGGGATAAATAATATGTCAAATCACCCAGTTCCTCATCAGTTCTAGACTTGATATTTAGATTCTCCAATGGTTTATGATCTGAGTATACTATAAACTCTTTATTCATAAGCCAGTGTTGCCAATATTTTACAGCTTCCTTAATTGCCAGACATTCTAAATATATTGCCTTTTTTTTCTTTTGACTGTCTGTCAATTTTTTTGAAAAGTAAAATACAGGTTTATTTTCTCCGTTTTCATCTTCCTGTTTTAACACAGCTCCCACTCCTTTAATACTGGCATCAGTGTAAATTTTTATTGGTTTTTCTGGGTCAAATATTTTTAGAATTGGTTTCGAGCATAGTAATTCCTTTATTTCATCAAATGACTTCTGGCATTCTTTGGTCCATATAAATTTTACATCTTTCCGTAATAAATTGTGTAGTGGTTCAAGGATAATTGCAATGTGTGGTACAAATTTATGATAAAAATTTACTTTCCCAAGGAACTGGCGTATATTTTTCCTTGTTTCTGGAATGGGGAAGTTCCTGACAGCTGTTAAATAATCTTTGAGAGGTCTAACTGAATTATTTTCAATTATGTGACCCAAATATTTGGCATGATTGTTTGCAAAAGTGCATTTCGAGAATTTCAGTCTAAATCCTTCTGTTAGTATTGCCTCCAGTAGTTTTGATATATGTATTATGTGTTCCTGGAAACTTTTAGAGAATACTAAGATATCATCGATGAAATTCACTGCAAAATCGGAGAGTTTATATTTTCTTATTATATTTCTCAGTATTCTTTGGAAAATAGCCGGAGCTGTCTTTAGACCAAATGGGAGGCATGTCCACTGGAAATGGCCTTCTTGCGTGACAAATGCCGTCTTATATCTATCTTGAATTTTTAATGGAATGGCCCAAAACGCTGAATTTATATCAAAAGTGGAATAATACTCACAGTTTACTATATATTTTATATTTTATATTTTAATATATTTTTTTTGTACAACAAAAGTGGCAAACAAGCATACGGCCCACCTGATAGAAAACGGTTACCGCAGCCTATTCACGATTACAATACCGAAGTATCACTTGCGCGTTGCCACTCTGTGTTCGGAGAGTTATATCATAGGAATTTATAAGAATTGACAAAAAATCTAACACAATTTCCAATAGAATTTTAAACGTAATCAAATACCAACCGTATAAGGCGGCGGGACAGCATCAGACATATGATTCATATCGTCGTCACGATCCATATTATCTTGCGTCGTCGCTATCGAAGGGTCAGATGATGACTTGACCAGCCTCGGGGCGGGAGGCGGGCTCACTTCCAAGTCACTTTCAGGACTCGAGGCATAAGAAAGCCGGTTCTCTGTACTCGATGACATTGAGAACAAAAAGTCATCGGACAACGGCTCGGGCCTCTGTTCCCGCAAATCCGCCATTTTGCGCACAGCCGCCATTTCGTTTCGCAGCGTCCGGTAAGGTGGGTTTATGGAATGGGGTGACAAGACAAGACAAATGAATGATTGCAAAAACACGTTACAGTAACTAAAACGGGGTTTAGCGCCTGTGTATGATTAATGTACAAATTGGGATTTCGACACACTTTTAAATCAACACTCAAATAATGTAAGTCTACATTGAAATCTAAAAGTATCTTTCTTCTGCACGCCTTTCCATAAGGGGTAAAGGCATAAGTAGAAATGTAACACCACCCTCGTTTCCTATATATTTAAGTCATAACTTGATAAATGGCGAGTCCGTAGCCGCCTCTGAGTCATGACAACATACGTCTTCAAATCTCAACTTAGACCTATGCAGGTTTACTCACGATGTTTTCCTTCACCGTAAATTCGAGGTGTGATATATTAATGTTCATCAGAAAAATCTCACAGACCTCCAGGCAAAAAGTCTCAGCAAAACAAAATTGAACCTACAATCTTGTTTTGCAGCCACCACTAGCCACCAAAGTTCTTACATTAAAATTGAATCCACAGAGAATAAAATAACTTATTTGAATGTTGATATAAGTTCCAGATAGGTGGTATTTAACACTGATATCCTTGGCAGTATTTACAAAACTTCAAAAAACACACTTCCGAATATACAGTACAATGTTACAAATAATAATGCGCAATTAGAAGCAGGAGCATGCAAGTTAATAATGTAGTAAATTAAGCATATTTGGTTAAAATAACTGAGGAAAGAAAGTGAACAGCGATATATATATAGCGGTGTGCTAATCCTAAATGGTAACTTAATTTTTCGATTCTTAGTGGTCACTACTCCTAGACATAACCCAGATGTTGTTCCGAAATAGGTTTACTAATCCTTATGGTATCCCTCTCGGCTTCTGTCTTATCAGATTTCTCCTCTTTTCCAGATTCATCTAATTTTAATGTCGGAAGAGAGAGATTCTTTGCTTTACTTAATGATCTTTCAGAAACAGTAGGTAGTGTCCTAACCTCACTAAATCGCATTGGATCTGTGGCCGATTTCAAACCGCATTTACAGTTTGGAATCCTGCATATAGGCCTCAAGGGTTTATCCAGACTTCTGGAAGCGGATACTTGTAGGGGCATTTCTTTTTGAAGCCGTGCTTTCCATTCGGGAATTTCGTTTTGCTTTTTATTTTCATTATCGTTTTGGAGAAAGAAAGATGCTGGCCGGTAAGACTCCGACATGGGAAGTACCGAGGACGGTCGTTGCACATTAGGTACTGGAGATTTCGAAGTAGTCTCCACTACACTATAAGGTCTAAACATTGGCTGATAAGCATTTCCTTTAGGGATTATTTGAGATAAATCTGGATTACCATCTAAAATTTGTTTTGGGTTAACTCTCCTCTGATAGATGTTAAGCCTTTCATCATACGTAAAGTTAGCTAAAGTATGTCTATTTTTGTTAGTAATGCGAGTATTAGGCACACTGTAGACATTATTTGGCATGCAAGGGTTAAATGTTTCTGAGTAATAATACGGTACTACATGATTCCTGTTAGCATCATACAGATGGTCGTGTTTTAGCTTAGCTGTGGGGTTAGGTAGCAAGCTTTGTGGAGAACTGACCGGTCTCTGGGAGGATTGGGAGTACATATTGATGGGGTATGATATGGGGTAGAAGGCAGGGTAGGGGGACGGAGGGATCGGGAAGTATATGTCCGACACCATTTCAACGTGCTACACCGGCAAGACAACAGAAACGAATTGGTTAATCATTAATGTAAATATGACCTTGGAGATGTGGAAGCAAAGTTCACTATTGATTGAAGACATACAATACAATGTGTTCGGAGAGTAAGTAACATTACCAACCCTGCGTCCACATAACAATATGCACATTGAAATAAAAATATAGAACAACATCGAGAGTACATACTTATATAACCAAATGCACCAATTACCTTTTACCAAGCAACCAGATCGAAGCATTACCTAAGCGTTCACTATCGTAACATGTATTCTAAACATCGATATATAATCACATTTGAACCATTACCAAAAGAAGAAAATGTTTTAAGATAATTCATCGAAAGAGGTCTGTAAGCCTTGAGAACTGGCATTTTAATATAATATATAATAATATAATATATATAAATATATAATATATATATTTTTTTATATGGCATTTTGAAGGAGGATTTTTTATCTTCAATTGCTCGCATTTGGACATGCGGACGTATCTTCACGTTAGCGTCTACTAACACGCTGAATAGCATTTCTGGCGTCGTGATTGAGTTCTTTGAACAATAGTATATACTGAGTTAAGACATCAAAGATATTTTAATCACTGCTCTCGCACGCAGTGATATAATCTTGAACCTATTACAAACTTGCTTTAAACTTATTTGGTTGGGTTATTTCTCTATTGTCTATACAATTACAGCTTCGATTTAAATGTAAAAGTGATGTTTGTCACTGTGAAATTAACACAGATATAGATTATTTTGTAGCCGAAAAAAAACTAAATAAAATCAAATTTTACGCCGCGAAGAAGTTTGTAAAATACAATATTTAAAACATGTTCTTCTGTAATGAATGCACCATTTGAATTTCCGTAAGCGTGATTATTTGCCATAACTTGAAGAACAGGGGTAACCTCACCTTTGTCTCTGACACCCAAAGCTGTTGCTGTTGCGTCCTTTGTATCAAATCCATCAGTTTGCTGAACCAAGTATTCTGGTTGGCTTCGCTCAGGGTGATCGTGTGGGTGAATACGTGGCCCCATACACGTTCCATGTGTTGGCACTGTTCCAGGAGCTTCTTTGATGACTTGTGAGCGGATCTGGTGGCGGTAAGCATCTTACTATGTAGATTTTTTACGTAAATTCTGTTAGGGTTGGTGTAAAATCTTAATACCACAAAGGTAACTAAGCGATGCGCTTACTGGCAAGCGGTTACCGCCTCCAATAGACGTGTATGTATGTATGTACATATATTAGATATTGACATAAAATTTAGTATACATTAAATGAGGCAAAGGTGTGACGAAGCGAAAGCGGTATGTATGTCTACAGAGAACTGGCTGTTTATTATTATTATTTTTCTTGTCATAATTATTTTGTGACAACTTTTAAACTTTGTTATTATTACAACTGACTTTTCTTTCTGCTTTTTATTCTCTCTACCTATCCCTTTAGGGACTCAGCGTGATTTATTTATTTATTTATTTATTGTATCCATATTAGAACGGCCAGAAGCCACTTTTACTAATAGGTAAACATTCATTCTGTCTTCTCACAGAACTCCAAACATACCGACAATATATTCTTCCATTCATCCGCAAACAAATCACATTCAAGGTAATTATCCAGTAAGGCGTTGAATGCGGCTAGAGTGCGCGGCATAGGAGAGCGGGCTCGTGCTACTGTGCGCGACACTGGCTCACAGAAAAGCTTGTGCTTTCTAACACGCGTATAATTATTGGGTACGAAGATACGACACAACTCGTCATGAAGAACAGGAGCGTGATGATATGTATGTCTAATATAATATAATAATAATATAATATATCCTCACGCCTTCCCACAAGGGTCCCCGAAGGGGTAGGCAGAGGTGTATAGGTAATACCCAACACCCACTTTCCGCCAGAGGTATATTACATGCCAACGTGACAGATGGCGAGTCCATCGCCGTTACTCAAGCACAACTATACATACGCCTTTGAATTTCTTCTCAGACGTATGCAGGTTTCCTCTCGATGTTTTCCTTCACCGTAAAGCTCGTGGTGTGACTAATCACTGGACTTAAGTTCAGAAAAACTCATTGGTACAGTCGGGATTCGAACTCGCGACCTTTGCGTCGCAGGCAACTGCTCGAACCACTCGGCCACCACGGCTCATGTATGTCTAAATTGCTGATAAATAGATTTAATACTTACTTGGGCAATCCAGATCTCAACTGCTTAATGATATGCTTGCTGTCTGCTTTGAGGAAGATGACAATGGGGTAGAACTGGGCGTAGTTGAGCCTGTCCACGGCGTTAGGAGTTATGTCCAGTAAGGCGTGCTTCCCTCTCTCCATGATCGTTCTGATGCTGGATAGTCTTATGATCCCCGTGGATTTGGTTTTACTGTCTTCTAAGGTACTATCCATTTCTACAATATTGACAATGGTTAAGGTACAAAGTATAAATGTGCAAAGAATGTCATTACGAGAGCGGCGTTGTAATCTATAGGTACCAATATTATAAAGAGGAAAGATTTGTATGTAAGTATGTTTGTATTGAACAAGCTCCGAAACTACTGGCCCGATTTGAAGAATTCTTTCACCATTGGAAGCTACATTCACCCTGAGTGACATAGGCTATATTTTCTTTTATAAAAAAAAATCTTGTCCTCCCGTGCGTTGGCCGCTCGGACGGACAGCTTTAAGCTTCGAAAATGATTTAATATTAAAGTAAACTTTTAATGATATGACGAAACGACATTTTTAATTTAAAACAGCCATAAAATATTTATAAAATACATAATGAAATTGAAAAATTATTTCATTTGGGTAAAGTTATAAAAGATTATATTATATAATGAAATATATCTTAACGCCTTCCCACAAGGGTTTCCGAAAGGAGAAGCATAGCACACCCACTTTCCATCAGACATATTTATGGTGCCAACGTGGTATTCGAGTCCGTCACCGCTACTCAAGCACGATTATAAATACGTCTTGAATTTCTTCCTAAACGTACAAACAAAAAAAAAGTTTCTAATCGATGTTTCCCTTGACTATTCACTGTACTTAAGCTCAGAAAATCTCATTGGTACAGTCGAGATATTAACCTGCAAACTTTGTGCTGTACTCACTACACGAACAACCCGACCACCGTGGCTATTAATTAATTGAAAATGATCATTTAATAAACTATTCGGCCTTGAATATCCTTTTCATACATCAAATAGCTAGCTCCATCGCCAATTAGGACTAGCTGTTTCAGCGTGAAGGGGTAACAAACCGACTTCTTTTTATCAATTACTTACTTGGTACTACCTATACACCTCTGCCTACCCCTTCGGGGAACCTTATGGGATGCACATACATACATATAACCACGCGGGCTTCGTAACGGGGTAGGCAGAGAGTATAGAGCGCCAGTTCTCTCTAGACTGACATACCTCTTTCGCTTCGTCTACATCCATCAGTCTCTTCATGCATGCTCGTCGGGATGGGAAGGCGTGATGATATATATACTTACTTGGTGAAGAAAATTTATCAGGGCTTTCTGTCAACAGCCTTTCCCTGGCAATGTCCGCTACAGCGCCCAGGACTATCACCGGCCTGATGAAGCCCGGCTGTTTGAGCACCACCCTCTCGTAGGCGGGGAACTTGCTGATACTATCCGACAAAACCACTTCATCCCAATGTTCCTGGGGGTTTACAAATCAAATCAAATACATGTATTACATGTAAAAATAACCTAAGCACAGATATAATTACTAATCTTACTAATATTATAAATGTGAAAGTTTACAAGTTTGGATGTTTGCGGTTCTTTCACGGCCAAACGGCTGAACCGATTTGGCTGAAAGTTGAAATGGTTATAGCTTATATCTAGGAATAGGACATAGGCTACTTATTAATCCTGAAAATTCAAAAGTTCTAATATTAAAATGTGTGATGCTCTTTCACGGCATAGCGGCTGGACCGATTCTAGCAGGAAAATAAATAAGCTACTTTTTCGAACTCCACGCGGGCGTAGCCGCGGACATAAGCTAGTATGACTTTATATATATATCACGCCGAGACCCCCGCGGCGTAGAGCAAATCTCTAAATGACTAAACTTTCATAAAAACTGTCAATATACCTAAATGTACTAGTCGAGACTGGCAGCTTTCTAATGCATGCTTGAGCATTGGCTTACGCAAAAAAAATATCCTATATGTTAACTCCAGTGAATAATCTATCTCTGTGCCGAATTTCATCCAATTCCGTTCAGGCGTGATGAACATCCTCATAAACTTTTGCATTTATAATATTAGTATAAATTTTTCCTCACGCCTTTCCACCAGGATCCCCGAAGGGGTAGGCAGAGGTGTATAGGTAATACCCACACACCCACTTTCCGCCAGAGGTATATTTGGTGCCAACGTGACAGATGGCGAGTTCATCGCTTTTACTCAAGCACGACTGTACATACGCCTTTGAATTTCTTCTCAGACGTATGAAGGTTGCCTCACGATGTTTTCCGTCAACATAAAGCTCGTGGTGTGACTAATCACTGTACTTAAGTTAAGAAAAACTCATTGGGTCAATCGGGTTTCGAAGTTGCAGGCAACTACTCGTAAACTCGGCCACCCCTTCTTTATAACATTAGTAGGATGTAGGATATCACTATGATATGTATACTGTAGGTCATAATATTACCTTGCCAAGGCTTTTGCTCCTTCTGTGAGTCGAGCGACGCCGGCGGAAGAAGTTATGCTTGCCGTCATTGCCGGACATCTCCTTCTTGGTGGCGTTGAACTGCGCCGTGGCCAGCTCCTCGGCGCGCGCCTTGTTGGGGATCGTGCCCTTCTGCACCTCCTGGTTGTTGCGACCTGACAACAACGGCCAATTTTGATTTCATTGGAAGATTCCTACCAGGAATAAAACATCCATGGAGTAATATTAATAAATAATAAGTTGTACGAGTAATACAGTAAGGATGTTAATATGATGGGAAATAAATAAATAAATATCTTTGCCAAATTTCCTCCAATGCTGTTCAGCCATTCCGGCGTGAGTGAGTAACGAACATACTCACAAACTTTTATAATATTACTTTGAAGCCTCCTGTGAGAGAAGAAGAAGTGTGTTGGCAGCAGAGGGATTAGTCCCATTATGCTGCCAACATAGTATAACTCTCCGAACACAGAGTGGCAACGCGCAAGTGATACTTAGGTATCGTGAGCGTAAATAGGCTACGGTAACCGTTTCCCATCAGGTGGGCCCTAAGCTTGTTTGCCACTCTTGT
>JACCPG010002669.1:0-22060 GCA_016069955.1 Drepana arcuata | reverse complement strand
CAGGTAGCTGGAACGTGGCATTCCTCTGCCTCTTCTTGCACACACTTTTGCTTTGTATATCTGTTTCGTCAATCTTTCTTCACTCATCCTTTCTATGTGTCCAAACCAACGTAACATGCCTTTCTTCATCTTTACAATCACGCCCTCATTCACGCCAGTTGATTTGCGAATCTCGCAAATCAACTGGCGTGGCCGCTCTTTGCGATCTAATATCGTTACGCCGCATATTTTTCGAAGAGATCGCATCTCGACTGCATTCAAGCTATTTTCATACTTCCTCTGACATACCCAGGAATTTACCTTCATTAAAAATTTTATTCTTACTGAAAAGCTTAGATAACAAATACACAAAATATTATAATAATAGCTTGACTCAAGCTCCGCAAGTATGGCTGTCTCGGGTAAAGTTAGATATATTCTGGGTTGCGGTGAAACTCTGGGCTGGGGTCCTGCGGCTAACCATCTTTTTATAAAAGTCTCGCTTCATCTTAACCAGGCTTTTCGTGAAATCGGCCTGGAACATATCCCGCGTGGCAATACTGATAATCCTGGCAGGTATTTTTTCTTAGAAACCGTGGTAGCTTTGGCTTTTATTAAGTATGTGACGTTCAATAGGTGTTCCCTGTGTCCCTTACGTTGAATTAAATATTTTGATTTTGATTATGAATCCTCTTGGCACGCTGCCAGATAATTTTATCAAATAGTTTATGTGCAATTAAGTTTTTTTAACAGTTCTATTGTTGGTCGCCAATTGTTTCTCGTTGAAGCAATGATGAGGTATGACAGTCATCGCTTAGAGCAACTGTATGAAGGGTGGTTGATATTATTGCTCGATGATCTGACCAGTACAGCCAGCGTGTATGCGCTCGGTCCATATAGCGGTCATTATTTGAAATTGCCCATTATTGTTTGCCTATCCCACTCGACGAAAATAGTCATTTACCTGCGACATTGTACCTTTATGGGCGCGGGCAATTTATGATCCTATATCTTACTGGTGTTTCGTTTATTGTGAATAACAATATATATAAACAATACCCTCTTGATGGCTGCAAAGGTGAAAAAGATTTGAGGTAAAAAGTTGCTAGTTAGCTTGAAACTTGGTGCCTTATATGAAATCTTGGTACCTTCTAAACGACGAGCAACTTGAAGCAGGACTGGATATGTTTAGTTTTTGCTTTACTTGGGTCTATCCTTGGGCAATTGCTTTTAGTATACGTAAAGTTTCCAGCAATACGATGAACGAGTGTGCGAGAGAAACGAATCCCTCCATCGTACTTTGTCTTGACCATCGCATTACTCCATTCAAACAATGTTTGAATAGAGAGCCGTAGTGAACGAGCGGCTCAAATATTCGTTAAAGACAAAGTTCGAATATCAACTGTAGGTGAGTACTAATGAGTTTTTCTGACCTGAAAGTCCAGTGATTGTCACACCATGAGTTTTACAGTGAAGGAAAACATCGAGAGGAAACCTACATACGCTTGAGAAATGAAAGACATATGTAAAGTCATGATTTAGAAACAGCGGTTCATACTATACACCTCTGCCCACCCCTTCGGAGACCCTTGTGTGAAGGCGTGAATATATAATTAAACTGTGTTTGATAGTTTTTGACGTGAACGGGCTGAATCACGAAATAGCTGCAACACGAGTACACATGCCAATGGAAGTTTCTATAAATTAGAATACGGTTTCAAGCATTGGCGTGCTTAGATATTCCAATTGTACACCGTGTCATATGATCTTAAGGTATGATATCGAATGCAGACAGATGATCATCGAAGCTGCTCGGAGCAACTGTTACAGACTCGGTTATTATACGCCAGTTTCTAAGAGTACTGTTTGAGACAATAATAATGGACACACTTGTGCGAACTTAAGTATAACCTTTTGTTAACCCAAAATATAAACAAATACCAGCGACTAGCGACCCGCTACGTCTTCTCACAGGTAGTCAAGCATATCATTACAGAATGTTCTGCCATGGAACAGCTCTGTGTCAGTGGCAACGCGCAAGGAATACTTCGGTATCGTAAGCGTAAATAGGCTACGGTAACCGCTTCCCATCAAGTGGGCCATGTGATTTGGCACTATATACATACGCCTTTGAATTTGTTCTCAAACGTATTTCCGCTCAATGTTTTCCTTCACCGTAAAGCTCGTATGACTAATTATAATGGTTAGAATACTATGGAATTAACAAGTTGTTGTTAAAAATGACTCTATCCATCGATGTACCTACATTAAAGAATTTGGCAAATATAAATAAACTGAACATATAGAACAAAAAACGGTACCAATATATTGTCCCCAAGTACACTGACGAAGCAGAAGTCTGCTGCGGCGTACAATCGAGTTCCTAACTATTCCCCATTCGGACTGACATTGTCTTCGCGGAGGTGCCAACACAACTTCGCGTGTTGGCACAATAATTTGCCACCAACTTTACCTGTAAGGTTTGGAAGTGCCTTAACAAGTTCAATGTTATAATAGTTCAATTATTACACACGTCTACCAAATACTCCGAGATTACATTGCGAACATTCCAATACCCATATTGTATGACGATATCATATATACCTTTCCACGCACTTTTCCCACAAGGGTTTCCGAAGGGGTAGGCAGATGTGTGTAGGTTTACTGTATGTATTTACTCGCAATACCAAATATTGTATGTATATTTTACACTACAATTTCAATTTCATGCCATGGATGGGAACAAGAGTACTCGAAACAGGTGAGCGTGTATGAAGAGATTGATGAATGATGATGTATCAAATGAGGTCTGTGAGTCTAGAGAGAAAATAATTAGCGCTATACTCCTCCGTGAGGGACTGGACGTGATATAATCATGGTAATATGATTTCCATCGTACAGCGTACCAATGAGTTTTTCTAAACATAAATCCAGTGATTAACCACATTGCAAAGTGTGGTACATTTACCGTAATTGTTGTAATTACACATTACAAGAATTATGGTAAATGACAACATCGTGAGGACCTGCATACGTTTAAGCACAAATTCAAAGGTGGTAAGCGCGACATGTATCACGTTGGCTCCCATTAAAACCAGTGAGAATTGGATGTCGCACTTCTGCCTACCCCATCGGGGACCCTTGTGGGATAAAGTGAAGATATATTTATCTTACCCTAAAGATCCCGATAGGGCTAGACAGAGGTGTAAAAGCATTCACTGCTACCCGAGATATATTAACATGACAAAATTATAAATGGCGAGTGTTCTGTCGTCTCCCAGTCACTTCCTTAAGTCTTTGAAATACTTCTCAGAGCAATGTTTGTAAACAAATTATTACGTCATAAGTTGAAATGTACACAACAAACAAATATAATAAATTTTAAAGTATAAGCGTACATTATGACGCTACATAAACAAATCTATAAAGGCGAGTACTTTTAACCAAACTCAATATGGGACATAAAACAGGCAAGTGGCAGCGATAGATGGCGACACTTGACCTCGATCGTATGAAAGGGCCATTCAGTACTTAGAGCATTAAACTACGAGATTTATGTCACCATATACCTCACTACAAGCTACGCCGCAGGAACGAGCACATTTTATATTTACCGAGATTTTGTAAACACCTTTGATGTATGCCAAATACGAGCTATTTTGGCTCTTTTTAAGAAATGTATGTACAGAGTTGGGTATAACTTTTCAGACAGTTTGAGCACTGATATAGCTTAGATTTATAATAATAATAATATCCTCACGCCTTCCCACAAGGGAAGGGGTAGGCAGAGGTGTATAGGTAATACCCACACACCCACTTTCCGCTTGAGGTATATTAGGTGCCAACGTGACAGATGGCGAGTCCATCGCCGTTACTCCAGCATGACTATACATACGCCTTTGAATTTCTTCTCAGACGTCTGCAGGTTTCCTCTCGATGTTTTCCTTCACCGTAAAGCTCGTGGTGTGACTAATCACTGTACTTAAGTTCAGAAAAACTTATTGGTACAGTCGGGATTCGAACTTGCGACCTTTGCGTCACAGGCAACTGCTGGAACCACTCGGCCACCACGGCTCATTTATAATAATAATAATATTTTTAGACGTGTGGCCGAGTATTTGCCTGCAACATAAAGATTGCAAGTTCGAATCACGACTGTACCAATGAGTTTTTATGAACTTTAGTACAGTGATTAATCAAACCACTTTTGAAAAGTAACTCAAAGGCGTATGTATAGTCGCGCTTGTTAAATTAAGTATGCATGCAGTCTTATGCAATAAAGACGTGGACGTGGAAGATTTTTGCCTGTGAAATGATTATGAATTACTACGTGAAAACTAAAGGGGGAGAGGGGGGTCTTGGCATATACTACGAGTGGTCACCGAGGGGAGGGAGGGGTAGAAAGAACAAAAAAAATAGGTCACGTAGTATGGGTACGTTCCCTTACTGTGTATATCTCCAACGGAAGCCCCCAGTGAGAAACTTTAAAAACCGAACATACCGCTATTAGGACTGCAAGTAGTGTCAATGCCCTTGTATGTATGTACACGACACCTTAACATAGGCATTTAAAGACAAAACAATTTAATTTCGACCAGCATCGACATCGTGTCACTTATATTTGTATCTCATGATGGCTCCTAATTAGCGACGCTAGATGACGTCAGTAAATCCCTCGACGCCACTGATTTATGCCTGGTCGGTGTAAATCCGTCTACCCCTACCTAATTACGGGGTCCGCTAGCAATCTAGCGAAACTGGGAAAAATCGCCCGTTAAGCTGGAATCTAGGGTATTTGTCTAATTTATATAATTAGGGTCACGCCAACGTTACTCCTCGGACTATTTCGGGCATAGTTTCCCAATAAGGGTTCGCTTATAATTGGGGCGTTCAGAAATGGTCAAAATTATTTATTTTAGTCGCATATGCATACGTATGCTCACGCAGAGTCGACAAGAGAGAACAGAGAATTCTTTCATGATTTGTCTCTTCCGAGATGCTCGCCGGTTGCCATAGCTCCTGACGTTCCCATTCCTAGTGTCTGATCGATTTTATCTAGTTAAAACGCCTTCCTCATCCTCCTTTCGCATTGTATATGTATTGCGTCAATATATCTCCAATCATCCTTTCTATATGTCCAAGCTAAAGAAGCAAGGCTAATCCGATTTGAAATATATGTTTGTATTAGATTAATCGTCTATTAAGTAAGGATAAAGGCTATACATCATATTGTCGTAACAGTATGATATACGGAGCAGATTAATGTTGATAAAATAATAATAATAACGGGTGAATCCGTCGGGTTCAGCTCGCTACACGTAGAACAAAATGATCAATATGCGCAGTGTCAGTGAGCCACGAGCCTACTGGAACACATGTTTGCGTTTACGATATTACGTAAATAGGTAATAAAACTTATCTTTAAAGCTGTATAAATATTGACGTGGCATGAACAGACAAGTAATAAATTTTATTAGCTATGCCATACACAGTGTTCGCCAAGCATAGACATGTAAATTTCATTAATCGCGCCGCGCGGCCGACGGACACTTGCTTTCGATCAGAAAGGTTAACATGGACACGACAAATAATAAAATACTTTATTCTTATAACAAACAATACTTGGGATATGGCACACTAAACTGATCCTAGAGCGTGCATTATTGGTATGAGCGGCTGAGAGCATTAATATAGATGAGTCTGAGAGTACATCGCTATACCTTGGATCCAAACAGATGCACTGGGCGGTTGCAAAGAATTTCCAACCGAACTCCCAGTAGAAGATCACTTCAGAGACCATGGAGTTCTTCAAGAAGGGTGTGAAAAGATTAAGTAAAGGATAACTTTGGTGTTTACGTATATAAGCGCCGGTCACTTAAGTACTTCACCTTAGTGGAATACAATTTAGAAATACATTAAATATTATGGTCTTCACACACATGTTGCCAGTGTAAAGACAATACTAACGTGCCAGAGATTATTGGAACCCCTGCACTTTTAACTATTTGTATTTATAAAATTCTTATAATAGACAAGTTTCCAGTAGAAATCCTGAAATTTTGCAAACCAATTACAATTACATTTCATTTGCAATTACAGAGGGGTAATAAAAACCCTAAATAAACTAAATATGGCTGTGCGCATGGTAGCTCGTTCTAAAATGAAGCTAGCGCCATCTAGTGCGGGGTGGTAAACGTAATTTTGTCAACGATTTGTCACTCACTGAGCAGGTTTTTTCTATACTACATGGGTGGCAGACAAGCATGCGGTCCGCCTCGGTTATCGCCGCCTATGGACGCTTGCAACACCACTCGGTATCACTCACGCGTTGCCGACCCTGTAGGAATCTTTTCACACCCTTCTTGAAGAACTCCATGCTGTAATCTCCAGGGAAAACCTCAACAGGGAGCTCAATCCACAGCCTGAGCGTTCGCGGAAGGAAACTCCTTTGGAACTCCTTTATTAAAAGCAAAATTATTTAGATACGTATCCGCAGTAAGCGAACTACACAGATCGTGCCACAGCTTGTGCAGTGCGTCTAATGCCGACCCATATTTGTGTCATACGCCATCTTCGCCACGGCCTAATTATTATAACTTACAAATTATTCTATTGCGAACATATTGCAAAAATAAGGTTCATTGAGTTGCCGGTTCCAGGAGTAGGCTAATGGAATACGTATGTACGTTAATACGTTCATTGTTAGGTAAGTTGTCAAATTTTACCTTACTTCAGCTATATAAGGGTCCCCGAAGGGGTAAGCAGAGGTGTATAGGTTATACCCACACACCAATATCCGCCAGAGATATATTAAGTTGGTATATATATCCTCACGCCTTCCCACAAGGGTCCCCGAAGGGGTAGGCAGAGGTGTATAGGTAATACCCACACACTCACTTTCCGCCAGAGGTATATTAGGTGCCAACGTGATAGATGGCGAGTCCATCGCCGTTACTCAAGCACGACTATACATACGCCTTTGAATCTCTTCTCAGACGTATGCAGGTTTCTTCGATATATATATATATCTCTGGATATATATATATATATATATATATATATATATATATATATATATATATATATAGAGATATATATATATAGGTAGTTTTATAGAATGAAGGATTAACGTACACAAACAAACTTGTCCAAGATTTATTTCTGATAGAAGAAACCAAGTCCTCTCCAGCATATAATCTAACTGCTTACCCGATTTCACAAAGATCCGTTCACAAAAGGAAATAAACAAACGAACAGAGTTACTTTCGTATTTATAATATTAACAAGGGTCATGATAAATGTGGAATCGAAAATGATAGATTTTATGATGATGATCAATTGTATTATTGGAACATCAAGGTCGCCATTTATGTTAATCGTATTATAAGCCAGTGTAAAGCAGTTTACACCAGTAGGTACTGAATGTTCAGATGCAGTTATGACTCCTGTAGTTTCACTTATACCGCGCCCACTGCTGTCAATGCTCTTGGCCACTAATGCAGGGCTGGCACATGGATGTTTTGTAAAATTGAATTGATTTTATTTTTAAATACAAATTCGATTGAGATCAGCGAGTCCTTCGCGGTGTAGCCAGAGACAATGGTGGGTGCTGGGTGGGTGCCCACCCCTTCAGGGACCCTTTTGAGAAGGCTTGAGGATATAAAGATCTCAAAACCTACGAGCATGCGTGTAAAAAAAGTGTATGAAGCGAATGAGGCTTGTAAGTTTAGAGAGAACGGACGCTTACCTAACTAGTAACATACTAACGTGCTTACTCCGTAAGGTACGGGTATGTATGGAGCTTATTGAAATAATTATTAGTAGTTAAAAGTAGCTTAAAAGAGTATTTATATTAAACTCCCACCCAGCTTCGCTTAGGTGAAAAAGTTAAATTGCCCGTAACCCGATCGCAGCGCCACCTATATCGCGTTCAATTGTGAAGTCTAAACAATTCTCGACTCCATCTGTTAGAATCGTGAGGAGTCACAAATAATTGTGACTGTCAAATAATAGACAAATATTTTTTTTTTCATCACATGCAGTTAAATAATATTGCGACTATAAATTGAGATGTAAGCCATCCTAACTTTCAAACTGCACACGGTGTGGAAATTATATAAAAATCGGTTAAGTAGTAGTCCATCGCGGACAAACAACGTGACGCGTAATTTATATATATTAAGAATAGTTAGTAGTCTTCATTCATTATAAGTACGATGCATGTTTAGGCACTATGCAGCCCTGAAGAGTAATTTTGTCCTTTTCGAGGCAAAATAGAAGCTCATAAAGGTTATTTGAGGCAATTGTCGCTGAGTAATCGGTCGGCACAAAGGGTGGTTCTATTTTGATGCCGATTGCTGAACATCGAGTGGACCCCGATAATGATAATAACTAGTCTGACATTATTGTAAAAGATAAACAAACGAAGGTAAAATTTACGTTTCTAATTGACTTAGAAGAGATTCGCAAATCAACTGGCGTGAACGAGAGTGAGATTGTAAAAATTAAGAAAGGCATTTTACATTGGTTCAGACATAATAAGATATGGAAAGGATGAGTGAAATAAGATTGACAGATATACAATGCAAAAGTGTGTGGAAGTAGAGGCAGAGAAAGACCACATATTCCAATTACCTAGATCAAATCGATCGACCACTGAAGATAGTATTGCGAGACTGATGCATGTGGATGAAGCAAAAGAGATCCATAAATCTGGACAGATTTGGCACTATACTTTCTCTGTCCTCTGCCTTGGCGTGATGCTATGTTATGCCTGTCTAAATCATACATATTTTCGTATCCTCAACATTTGTGGCATACGACGACGTATCATTCTCGTTAACGTTGATTACGACCTTGAAACTACGTACACATTGATGCTCCTGCTAGCTTTGCCGCATAAACGTGGCCAACAACTATTTACGGGCATGAAAGAACATGTTGTTCGCTGTACCAGCGTGCAGAGCAGTCGCGCACGCTCGCCTGTCCCTCGCACTCGCACTGCATTCAACGCATGCCTGGATGAGCGCAACGCAATCTGTCTGCTAATGAATTAAAGAATATTACGTTAGTATGCTTGGAGATCTGTGAGAAGACTGCCTAATAATGCCTGCTACACACCTTAACGATAATCGTAGCGATTTCAGACTGTGCAGATAAATCGAACGTTCCTAGTGTCTCCACACGCCTCCGATATCGACATCGATCGTCAGTTCTCCGCAGACCCTCACGCAAGAAACACGTTACGATGGAAGATGATGACGCGCTTGCGATATTAGGCCTGGTTATGTGCTTAAAGAAAAAAAAGGCGCGGAGTGTGTGGTGCAAAGACTGGCTCATGAAAAGGAAACGATTTTCTCATACCAACTTATTATCCATCCACATGCGACGAAAAAACTGCGTAAACACGATCGACAACGATTTATCTTATAAAAATTGCAACTGCCACCGATGAACGATAATCTGCAACGATTTGTCATACACACGATCGATAAAACTGCACAAACGGACTGCGCAGTGACATCGCTACGATAAATCGTTGACGTGTGTAGCAGGCATAAAAGTGTTGTCCAAATTGTTACTTTTAGTTTAAATGGTTTTATGGCCTGTTCTATAGAGTAAATAAGTAGATCATCCGCTTATCTACTCGCAGAAAGAGCGATTTTTTACTCCAAAAAAATATCGTCTTAAGTTCAGCGTTAAGAGTGGAACAAGCAATAAATACGAGTCCAATAATGTCTTCGGCTTATTAGTTAAACATGTGACAAAAATCCCAAATGTACCCTATGTACTGAACGCTCAATTAAGTACATGGTCTCTTCTTATCGTTTAGCCCCTAGATAATTACACATTCGGCCAATACAAGTGTTTAATTAATACCTACTAAGATTGCTAGAATCATTAACAAGTCCAATTTATAGGGCAATTAAGACACAATTTCTTACAATTAAAAATACATTAAGTATGAAGCTGAAAAAATAGATTTTTTTGTAATAATGTGGAAATAATTACATCCTACCAGTTGGTAATAACTCTATTATGGACCGTTAAGTTGAATGTCATACATTTTAGGTTTCATTTTCCTTGATCACAAATCAAATAATTAGTCTTGTAGACTACTTCAAGTTATCTTGAGATAAAGTCTTTTAAAAACGTGTTCGTGACACTCATGCACAGTTTAGATATTTTTAAACCCCGATCGGAATCTCTCGGTCAAAATTTGACTACCTTTTTATGAGGCCGACACCTTCAATAAGTACCAGACTGTCCCTTTTAGGGCGTTATGTGAGATTTCTTATTGCTGAAACCCTCTCGGTGGCTGGCCTCTGTGCATATATGAAGGCTTTGAGATCTCATGTGGAATGCCCTCCTGCACTTTGCCTGATCACGTCCCAGGTGTGCCTACCTTCGCCCCTAGCAAACGTTGACTGAATGGAGCAAAGCGTCCACTTTTAGGATATTGCAGTCAAAAAACACTGCTCATGTTGTGTTTCTACGATGACATACCATCACCCGGTAGAATGTACTCTTGTGTTACTAGTATAACTCTTCTATTATATCGGCAGCACATCAGTTCATTACCGCTTAACATCAGACCGTATGAAAATAAACTTTTTTTCACGTTCAAATTATGATACATATCTAAATCGTTGATTTAAATGTGATAGTTCAAATAGATGGATGTTTTGCTACTCAATCACGCTAGAAATGTCAAACGGAATTGAGTAACATTTTTGTTAGTCCGTCGCCGTCACGAATTTCTCAAACGTATCCAGGTTTCCTTTTGATATTTTTCTTCACCGTAAAGCTCGTGGTATGACTAATCACTGTACTAACATACAAGGAACTCATTGGTACAGTCGGAATTCGAACTTGCAATCAGGTAACCACCCGAACCACTCGTATGAAATGAAATTGGATGAAGATTTTAAGCTATAGGTGAGACCGCAGGGCACAGCTAGTAATATATAAATCATAGTTACAAATATGAAACATGCCAGCGGGTGAAATGGAAATCGTATTGTTAATGGATTATTAAACAGAATATAATCCTACCCGGGCCGTAGCCAGTGTTCCGAGGGGTGGCTATGGGGTGTATTTTTTACGAGCTAACCACAGTCCGCGACGTACGGTTTGACAGATATTCGGCATTACCAAATTGGATATAATTACAGACTAGGGCCTAACTGGTGCGTGAAATGCGCTACAGAGTAATGGCGTACACTACCACTAAGCATTGCCACTAATATCTTATCATAGTATGAGTTCGTCCAACTACACGCATGGATCAGACGAGCAATTTAATTTGAAACATTAGTCTGAAAATTCTAAATAATATACGTCACACTAAAACACCTTTCAGAACGCCATACTTTCAACATTTATCAAGATTTCGTAAAATAAATCGTAACAGAATATACCATATTGCATTAATAGATACACCGATAAGATGTACATGCTTTTTACATTCTTGAATTATGATAACTCATCTTGGCACGGCCCCTCATGTGTAAACATTAGCGCCCTCACGCGGAACCCACAGTATTCACGTCTAGTGCGACATTATCACCACAATCAATAGAATATAGCACCAGCTAGCGTCGCGTAGCGCAAAGATAAAATAACAACACAAAATAATTCATCTCATCGGTGGGGTGACAGGTCGTTACCCCGCGGCCTCTGAGTTTCGCTACTCTGTGTGGATGTAAGCGTAAACTCTGTGCGTACATAAACTGTGTTTTCCTGGCCACACCCTACCAATTACCATTATGGCTCGCGAGAGCGTACAAGAAACTCGAATTATTTTTGTGGCCTCCCACACATTGAGACACATGATATATCAAAGCGAACACAAAATATACTTCGTACAATTTTCATTCAGACAAGTGTAACAATATTGTTAAGGTTCCCACATATTTATGATGGTATATGGATGGTAGAGAGTCAGATGATATCAATTGAAAAATATCTTATCTTACGGCTCCATTAAAATATTGTTGTAGCCGTACTTCGAGGAGTTGGATGCAAGGATTGTAAGTTCGAACCCCGGCTACAACAATGTCTTTTTACTGAATTACTGTATATATAATTAATGTATGTAACAGTAATGTACACACAACAAGCTTTACGGTAAAAAAAACCTGAAAGGGCCGTGCTGCCGTAAGCCGTGCTTAAGCAACGGTGATTCGCCACCTATCTCGTTTGCTTTTAATTGTATCTACTAAGGATCTCACTTTGTAACAAGCTTTATAGCAAAATATTAATTACTCATTACATAAGTTGTTGTTGATTCACTTTCTAATTTTCTCTTCTTTCTAATTATTTTAATATTAAATATATACGTTTTAGTATATATTACTCGCGTAGCTTCTCTCTCTGTACGCCACCAGCACGCATAACCCTCATACGGTTCACGTAAGTTATTTTGCGTGAGGGCACCGATATATTTTTTGTGCACGGTTTTTAATAATAGAGGCGAGCTTCTTCGAGCGACGGTGGATCGATTCGATAAAATGTTTATGATCTTAACATTGATAACAATAGCGCTCGTTTCGCTTGATTCACAATCATCACTCCCCCATGGTATAGAAAGAGAGAATTGAGTGCAGCATAGACTTACGTCCATATCCATGAAGGCCGAGAGTACCGAGAGTTTTTTTTTACCGTTTCTTCTCCTTACAGGTTTGTTTTTCTTGGAAACGGTGGTAACTAGTTTTTATCCAGTATGTGACGTGAAACTCTGGGACCTTGGAATCCTGAGCCTCACCATCTGTTTAAAGAGGTCTCGCATCGTCTCGGCAATGTTGCTAGTCTTCTTGGACGTTGGCGCGGGATACCGATTTGAGTAAAAAAAAAGTAGTTAGTTATACAACTGTATTTAGTACATACATACATATGTACATAAGGCATCGCATCTGATACTCTATGATATTGTTCATAAGGTTTCTAAGGCGTGATTGAACCACTTCTCAAGCTCGAGTTAGAACTTTCCCAGAAAAAAATTACGGATTATGTACACTGGCTGAAATTAGCAATAAATTAGAAAGCACACATTCATAATTCATAGCTTGCTACTTCAGATCCGGCTCGAAGGACCTAAAATTTACAGTTTAGGTACACATACATACATATCATCACACCGAGTCCCTATCGGGGTAGGCAGAGAGTATAGAGCGCCAGTTCTCTCTAGACTTACATACCTCTTTCGCTTCGTCCACATTCGTCAGTCTCTTCATACATGCTCGTCGGTTTCGACGGGACTCAAGGACGGGAACGTCAAGAGTACTCGAAACCGGTTAGGTACACTGACTGATAAAAGATACTAAAAATAAAACAGTGCTCAGTGACTCGGATTCATTGATCGTAATTGTGTGATGTACGAATGATTACACGATACACTTACTGATACGGACCTAAATGCAAAGGTTTTGTTTTTCGCCTTAAATATAATGATTTATTTCGGATACAATCTCCATATTTGAATCTTAATAACAAAATTTCTTACTATCTTATTACCTTATATACCTGTACATATAATAAAATTGGAGTGTCTCTTTGTAATATTGAAATAACCGCTTTTTACTAAATGCTTAAGAGAGGTAGGGCATAACGGGTTTCCCGTTCGAATTCGGAGCTGCCCGACTGGGGCAGAACCTCCATTTTATAGAAGTCCGTAGCCAAATAACACAATTTATTGTAGTGTGTATCTACGTGGTGAATAAGGTTTCCAGTAATGAGCTCCTTGGGGAGGGGGGAGGATTGTTACATTGTGTTGGAAGCAGAGGAATTAAACTTTATGCTGCCAACACACTATAACTCTTCGAACACAGAGTGGCAAAGCGCAAGTGATACTTTGGTATCGTGAGCGTAAATAGGCTACGGTAACCGTTTCCCATCAGGTGGGCCGTATGCCTGTTTGCCACTCTTGTTGTATATAAAAAAAATGCATATGGATGTACACCAAAATATCATTTTTTTAAATTTTTGTCTGTCTGTCTGTCTGTCCGTCTGTCTGTCTGTTTGTTCCGGCTAATCTCTGAAACGGCTGGACCAATTTTGACGGGACTTTCATTGGCCGATAGCTGATAAAAAAAGGAGTAACTTAAGCTACTTTTATTTTAGAAACTGAAAAAATTTTTTTTTGTTAAATTCCACTGTCGCGGACCCAGCTAGTTTAGATATAAATGTTATTTGGGTTCAAATGTTGATGGCGCAATGTACAGTCAATGACTCGTATAAAATCAAATGACGTGTATGAACTCCGCAAGAAGAAAAAACTCAATTCCAAAAACTAGGTTTACAAACAAAAAAAGTAAAGTTACGCACACGAGTGATCGCAATCCAGTCTGCACCGTTGCACATTTTAATCGCATTATCGCAGCGTTGATGTAATTCAATTAATCTATCGCCCGGCGCTGACGATTCACACGGCATGTGGGCATCGAGCTTGTATGGTCCACACTGATGTGAGACAGGGCAGTAGACTAGGGCAGGGCATAGGGCAGTAGAGAAAGAGAGGTAGAGAATATGTGATATCATAGTTGGATTTACATCTTTAGGGTTGACAGGCACGCGAGCGGTACCCTGGTGTTGCAAGCGTCCGCAAGCGGAGGTCCGTACCGCCGCCTATGCACGCTTGCAACACCAGGTCAACCGTACGAATTTTTAACGTTTAACGAGTTTAACGATTCAGACTCAGACCAAAAAAAAAAGAAAGACAGAACCATCCAATACTACGGGGTGAGGCAACCAAAAGGAAGCCGATAGGGCCATAGGAAGCCGACCGCCCGCCATTCTGCCTTTAGTAAGAGACAGCGCACGTCGTTAATTTGGTGTTAAGAAAAAATAAAAATATGCCGTCCTGTGTAGTCAAATGGTGTAAAAATAATTCATGTGCACAAAAGAAACCATGTGGGATTACTTTTCACAAGTAAGTAATTGAATATTCGTGTATTACCAGTAAAATTATGAATTTAACCTATTATTTATTGCAAATTGTCTCGGAACACAAAACCTCGACCAGTGTTGCAGCAGGTCACATGTTTTTTTTCCCAATAATAGGGTAACTTACTGTAGTATCTTATCAAATTGATTATTTACCTTGGATTGGTTATTTATATAATTAATCTTTAAGATTATAGTATTTTCAATTATTAAATTATTTCGTTAGTCTGTCATTCTTCATCAAAATATCAAACGATTTTATTTAAAATTATATCACGCAGCACGACCCCTTGCCATATTATTATAAATAAATATATATCATCACGCCTTCCCACAAGGGTCCCCGAAGGGGTAGGCATTATTATAAATACGTTTTATAATTTGTTTTATTTTAGGTTCCCGACTGAAACAGTATGGAAAGAAAGATGGATTAGGGCTATAAGGGATAGTAGAAATGAAGAAGATTGGTTACTCTCAAAATATAGTGTTGTTTGCTCAATACACTTTGAAGAGTGCGATATATACTACACAAAATGTGGGATCTATTATCTATTATTGAAAAATTTATAAATATAAGATTCCACCACATTGCCAAACAAGAATCTGTATTTAACAGTTGTGACACTAAGCGGCAATACTACAAAAAAATTACACAACATAAGGGACATTAATTCTAAGTTCAGCATGTACGTTTCATTTTCGACGTAATAAAAATATTGAATTATTTAATTTTTTGATTAAAAAATACACCACTAATGACTCCTCCAACCCCCACTCCTCCCCACTACAATACCACAATAGGAAATCAATTACATTATGTACTTTATGTAGTAATAACTTTGTAGTACAATCAGACTGCAATGGGTTGGGAGATTGGCAACCTGAGATACAGAGTTGGCAACATTATTTTTTAGCACACAAGCGCACGCCTTACACAGTTCACGCACACATGAATTTGACAGCGGCTTCACCTAATTAACAGTCAATACTCTGTCTATCTTTTTTTTTTGGTCTGAGGATTCAGAAAGAAAGCAATGGTAGATCCCCAATATGGTCTAAAGCCTATTCTTAAGAACACTTGTTTGATTCACACCGTGGTGCTACCAGCTCGTGGAGTGGAACGACCAAAAACCGTTCAGTTCGACCGTGCGATAGAATTTTCAAGAACTTTGAAGTTAATATATACAAAAAGTTGTTTGTCACGATGACATTTAAATATATACCTATATAAAAAATAATATGTCCTCACGTCTCCCATAAGGGTCCCCGAAGGGGTAGGCAGAGGTATATTAGCTAACCCACACACCCACTTTCCGCCAGAGATATTTTAGGTGCCAACGTGCCAGATGGCTCCATCACCGTTACTCCAGCACGACTATACATACTCGTACACCTTTGAATTGCTTCTCAGACGTATGCAGGTTTCCTCTCGATGTTTTCCTTCGCCGTAAACCTCGTGAAGCGACTTATCACTGTACTTTAATTTTAATATATGTCCGGCGAAGCCACCTCTGCCTACCTCCTTGGGGTAAAGCGTGAAGACTAAAATTTATTGACAATGATACTATCATAGTAGGCAAACAAAATGCTATCGATCGTCATATAATCGCATCAAAGGGTCGGCCGCATTAATGAACGCGCGTGACGGTAAATACGTAGCCGCCATTTTAATTTAATTTCTCTCTGGCACCCTGATTATACCCCCTGACCCCGTTGAAACAAATATTTATTAAACCAGGATTTTAAGGCTGCTCTTCCCCATACTAATTCCCAAATTCTGCTTCCGGTAGTGGAACACAACACTGCTAACTAAAAACTATACTGAAGGTGTTCCGAAATAGTCTTAAAACGATTTCTTTAACTATATGTGATTGTAGGTCTTCTGATTTTGTTCGAACGAGTGAAGAAACGCCACAACGTACTTTTGTTTATAACATCGTAATTACATACACAATATTATTATCTCATTACTAAATAAAAAAATAAAACTTACATCCTGTTTAAATAATTTCTTAAGGCTTGATAGCCGCTTACCAGTGGGCATGCCACATGCTTGTTTTTAGTAGAAAAAATATACCCCAAAACCTAAAACAAATAAATAAAATCTTTAAGTTCCCATCGGGCACGTATATCTTCAAGAAGGTTTGTTGACATAACTCACCGAAGAAGCGCAGCAGACTTAATGTTCTGTGGGCACAGCCAGAGAAGATATCCATCGCCCAGACTGGCCCAGGCTTTGACTCATGGTATAATAACTCACTGGCATTAAAGCCCATCGATTCCCATTTTCGTTCGCCAAATAAATGCGAGAGCTGCCTGCCTAGATATATATAATGCTGTCGAGATATATAAAACTGCTTCGTAAAGTGAACCTGCAATATTTCATACAGCTGCAGCACTTTATTTAGTTTAAAAGGAGTATATTTTACAGGATGCACTGCCTTTTACATTTTTTGTGTTGGCTGTTACTCTAACTGGCTGTCCTGTAGCGGGTTTCCGTAGGATATCTATTAATAGTTAGCCGATTTGTTACATTATATTAGGTAATACCCACACACCCACTTTCCGCCAGAGATATTTTAGGTGCCAACGTGACAGATGGCTCCATCGCCGCTACTCAAGCACGACTATACATACGTCTTTGAATTGCTATTATAGTATAAAGCCTAGTATATCGGACACTCAAGGACGGGAACGTCAAGAGTACTCAAAACCGACGAGCATGTAAGAAGAGACTGATGAATGTAGACGAAGTGAAAGGTATGTATGTATGTATGTATAAGGTAGGTATGTATGTCTAGAGAGAACTGGCGCTCTATACGATATATTTCATTTATAAAGATAATCATAAATACCTTGAAACAATTCCACTAGACCAATGCTACTTTATTGTTTAGTTATCGTCATATTTCGAAATAATTGCTGCCACAGGAAACAACCAACCCTCCTAATTAAAATCTTCCGCTAATGATAACTGCGCCTAAACTGAATAATAGAAATCTGGTTAATTAGCCATAATCTGGCCCGACGCGAGCACACATGACCACTACTCGGTTAGTGATTATGCCAATTATCCGGACACATCCGGCTAGATCAAGTTATTGTTTAAACCGGATATTAAAAGCCTTTATGTAGGTAATGTAATGGTTATTTGATTTATTGGTTCATTGATTTCTAAATACCCAAACACCCACTTTCCGCCAGAGATATATTTTAGGTGCCAACGTGAAAGATGGCGAGTCCGTCGCCGTTACTCAAGCACGACTACACATACGCCTTTGAATAAATAAATAAATTTATGTTGAAATAATAAAAAAAGGGTTCAGTCAGAGGTGTCTCCGAATTTATTAATTATTTTCAAAGCCCGATTTATTTTAACTAACCCTTAAAAAGTAGAACTATATTTCGTTTATTCACTTAAAGGCATCAGGGGAAGGGACGTCACAAAAGGAGTTTTTACCGGTCTCTAGGCACCTTAGACTAAATAACTAAAATAATGTTGTTTACTTGTTCACTTTTAATTCATCCCTGTTAGCACGACTTGTCTCATGCTGGGTTTGGTATAACGAAGTAATAAATTATGGTTAAAAAATATATAAAAAAATTGTACAGCCCAGCTTCCTAGCTCACGAATCAGTAACACCCTTTTTTTTATACCATGAGAGTGCCAAACAAGCACACGGATGGGAAACGGCTACCGTAGCCTATTTACGCCAACGATACTGAGGTATCACTTGCGCGCTGTCACTCTATTTTCGAAAAGTTATACTGTGTTGACAGCATCATAGGACTAATCCCTCTGCTGCCAACACAATATAATAATCCTCCCCCTCCCCAAAGAGCTCATTACTGGAGACCTTATTCACCGCGTAGGAACACAACACAATAAATTGTGTTATTTGGCTACGGACTTCTATAAGGTGGAGGTCCTGCCCCAGTCGGGCAGCTCTAAATTCGAACGGAAAGCCCCGTTATGCCCTACCTCTCTTACCTTAGCCGAGGTCCGAGCCCTACAGAATTACGGTGACCTTGGCGGTGTTTACTTAGCACCTAAGAAATGCCTGACCTTGGTCTCGCCATTTTTCGGCTAAGTAGCAAATGGTTCCCGGAATTCACACTACGAGAGACAATTAAAAGTTAAAAAAATGGTATAGACCTTCGTAATTAAAAATATGTACCTACCCATTAAAACTTGCGCAAGTATTCTTAAACAATCGATCATTTATTTGCGGTACCCTAATCGGTGGGAATTCTGTAAAACGTAGCTAAATGGTAGGCTTAGTGCTGATGGAGGATTACGTTTTGATTGGTTTGTTAGATTTCAGCAGATTAACGATTTATTAGAGGATATAGGGCTATTTTCAGTTAAAAACTCTTCGGGCTTCCAATGAAAAATAATCGTTTATTTCTCGTATCGTTTTAAGTCAAACGTTATTGTTTTGTGATTTTCCGTAATAATGTCCTTAAGAATATAGTCTGTCGAGTTTTATATATAAATAAAAGTGTCATCAATATCATCGTCATCATCAGCCATATTAGTCCACTGCTGGACAATTTAAAGCTGTCGTTAAAAGTAAATTAATTCAAAAGGCTTATTATAAAACATCAGATTATTTTAATGATGGCCATGCATGGCAATGAATTGCTCCTCTTGTACAGAGTTTACATATGTAACTACCCCTACGTAAAAGGGAACAAATGTTAAAAAAGCAAACCGGGGAGTTTGTTTCGCCGTTTCTTCTCCTGGCAGGTATTTTTTCTTGGAAACGGTGGTAGCTTTAGTCTATATTAAACGTGACGTTCAATAAGTGTTCCCTGTGTTCCTTACGTTGAATAAAATATTTTGATTTTAATTTTGATTTTGATAGGCCTCCCCTAATGAGCGCCTTCAGCCTGCCGCATCCAGCATCTGCCAGCAGTCCTTCGCAGATCGTCATCCCGTCATCAATATCAAGTCCTTTTTTCAATAAGCTTCAAATACCTATAAATGACATATAAACAAAATCTAGGTACGTCCTACGTACGACAAATTTATCATTAATCAAGATATTTCAAGTACTTGAGTAATATAGTTTAGTACTGTCCAAAATATGACGAACTTCTCAACTGGTCAGAGCTCTTAACAGCGAAGCTTGAAGTCGTGGGGTCGATTCCCGCTCGAAGCGGGTGTTTATGTGATGATCACGAGTATCTATGAGAACCTTACTATTGGATGTCTATCCAATACCTATTAATCTATATACGTGTGTGTGTATATCGTTACCTAGTCCTCATAGTACAAGCTTTGCTTAATCGGGCACTTGATCAATTTGTGTGGAATTGTCCCAAAGTATTATTTGCTGTCAGAGCGATAACGAACTGTAACAAAACCTATAAGTGCCAAAATACGAATTTGGAACGCGTGAAAAATGTTTAAAGGTGCTTTAACGTCGACGTTTCCTTACCGACAACACTTCCGTTCAGTTCACCAATTTCGCCGGCACGTGAGATCACGCCGAGCGGTCGTACGTGACGTGGCTTGATAAAACACCTAACCAATTTATGGTGAGCTCCCCTGCCCCCGCCCGGCTAACAAAACTAGCAAACACTCAAGGTATACACAGGTATTTATAGGGGTCTTTATAACTTTGTTTTGAGTTTAAGAATAAGTTTTAAACCTACCTTGGTGGTGTCGAGTAAACGTTGAAATTGAGCGGAAACCGTCGGTGTCGGATCGGATTAGGTGGCCAATTGTTTTTAAAATAGGTGTATTGTTTATACACGTATTGTAGATGAAGGTCAAGGACGACCCTTCATTTTTGGCAATAAAATACGTAATCTGGTACAACAAATATGAAGAGATAGTATAATTCCACATTCAACTATCAAAGAGAATATCTATTCAAATATCAATAAGAGCCGTGGTGGCCGAGTGGTTCGAGCAGCTGCCTGCGACGCAAAGGTCGCAAGTTCGAATCCCGACTGTACCAATGAGTTTTTCTGAACTTAAGTACAGGGATTAGTCACACCACGAGCTTTACAGTGAAGCAAAACATCGAGAGGAAACCTGCATACGTCTGAGAAGAAATTCAAAGGCGTATGTATAGTCGTGCTTGAGTAACGGCGATGGACTCGCCATCCGTCACGTTGGCACCTAATATACCTCTGGCGGAAAGTGGGTGTGTGGGTATTACCTATACACCTCTGCCTACCCCTTCGGGGACCCTTGTGGGAAGGCGTGAGGATATATTATTATTATTATTATAACTATCAAAGGGAACAATGTCTGTAAGTTTAAAAAAGCTGGCGCTCTGGGTGTAGGATAAACAATAAAATAAATAGGACTTTGGTCTTCAATATACAAATGATGATGATAATGATAATGTTAGCCTGGTATATACAAATCTAAGTTTTTTTTACTGTTGATACTTCGTACAAACTTACAAACTTGCCGAGGTATGTGTAGTGTAGTATATCCACTTTGTAGATATAATCGAGATAAAAATGTCTTTTTACGTCGGAAAAGCATCATATTTATATGAGAGTTTTAAATAATCTAACGTGATAAAATTAACCGTGACGTCATCAGCATAACGTCATAAAACAAAATTTGTTTACGAACGCAAACACTTAGCGTACGCGGCGCCGATGCCCGCAAGCCAATAAACGTGGGATCAAAGACAAAATTACTGCCAATTCCGCACAGACATCGGGATCCTTTACGTAAACAAAATTATTATAAAATAAATCCGACAGCAATTTGGAGTCGACAAAAATATCTGTTACCGAACCAAACATGAATACGTGTCTTAACGAGCCGCCTTCAGCGGGGACGCTGCCACTCGCCATGCGACGCGATCTCGCTACGATTAACTACTTGTCAAATACAATAGCTGCGGCACCCGGCTTCACCTGTGCAGAAATTAATTTAATTGATTTTCATTATTTAATAATACATACATACATACATATCATCACGCCGAGTCCCTAACGGGGATAGGCAGAGAGTATAGAGTGTTAGTTATCTCTAGACTTACATACCTCTTTCGCTTAGAGTTAAGAGTACTTGAAACCGACGAGCATGTATGAAGAGACTGATAAATGTAGACGAAGCGAAAGAGGTATTGAATAATAAAAAAATAATAACCTTGGGACAATT
>JACCPG010002668.1:0-45868 GCA_016069955.1 Drepana arcuata | reverse complement strand
TAGGCAAGAGAGGTAGGGCATAACGGGTTTCCCGTTCGAATTTGGAGCTGCCCGACTGGGGCAGGACCAAATAACACAATTTATTGTGTTGTGTTCCTACGCGGTGAATAAGGTTTCCAGTAATGAGCTCCGTGGGGTGGGGGGAGGTTTGTTGTATTGTGTTGGCAGCAGAGGGATTAGTCTCATTATGCTGCCAACACAGTACAGCTCTCCGAACACAGAGTGGCAACGTGCAAGTGATACTTCGGTATTGTAAGCGTAAATAGGCTGCGGCAACCGTTTTCCATCGGGTGGGCCGTATGCTTGTTTGCCACTCTTGTTGTATAAAAAAAAGGCAAAGTTTAAAATAAGACAGAGAGAGTCTTTACAGACACATTTTTTATCTACGGATGTATTTAGATGTCCATGTGAAAGACAGCGATTCCGTCGCCGTCAGGTTTTATCGATGTTTTACCTTCGCTGTACACATTCTTGGTGTAAATCACATCACTGTTAAAAATTTGAAATCTCTTAAACCTACAGTACTAACTATACAAGTGACTTCGTAAGCTACCCAACTACAGGTAACAATCATTAACAAAATGTTGGTTTAAAAAGCCGATGAACTGAAGACAAACAATGTTGTATTCTATATAAACTAGAAAGCGCCGTGTCATCGCTAACAAAAGGTCGGGAAACAAAGGATCGGGAATCTATAAAAATCGCTTTGTACACCCCTTATCGGTTCCTCGTTAATTAAGGCCAAGTTACTCTATTAGAACTTTCATAAGTTCCGTAACGAAGTTCGTAGTTCTTGTGAGAATATCAACGGACAAAATAATTTATCAACAAAAGATTTTCCGGCATCACAGTAGTTTCCTGGAAATTCCCTATTGGAATCAAAGATGATATGGTCACCATAGCACAGACTGCTTTATTTGAGACTTTAGAGCAATATCTATTTAGTTCAGTAGGTGATCAGCTTTATTCAGTACTCTTTTGTATTTATTTGCCGCTGCTACGACAGGGATACTACGTCGGAGCTACGCCGTAGGCGATCGTAGCAGAGTTATTTAAATCAGCATATGACGTCATGATAACAAGTGAGTTTTATACAGAAGTTATTTCATTCAAATATACTTAACTATCAATATTTTTATAATAATACTTGATACTTGTGTAATAAATAGTCAAAATAAAGAAGTATTTGACCCTGGTGTTTATATTAAAATTATAGCCTTCTTATAATTTAAGGTACTGACATATACCGTTAAAAAACTTTTAATTCGTAATTTCTACTAACAGATACAAAGATTCATAATTGTTTGAGTTATTAGGAGCAGAATTAAGAAATACCCTTTTTTGGGTATTTAATTGATTAAATAAATCCTCACGCCTTCCCACAAGGGTTCCCGAAGGGGTAGGCAGCAGGGTGTATAGGTGATACCCACACACCCACTTTCCGCCAGAGGTATATTAGGTGCCAATGCACGACTATAAATACGTCTTTGAATTTTCTTCTCAGACGTATGCAAGTTTCATCTCGATGTTTTCCTTCACCGTAAAGCTCGTGGTGTGACTAATCACTGTACTTAATTAAGTTCAGAAAAACTCATTGGTACAGTCGGGATTCGAACTGGCGATCTTTGTGTCGCAGGCAACTGCTCGAACCACTCGGCCACCACGGCTCATTTAATTAATTAATCATAGTAAATAATATTTGTGATTATATTCCTTTATGAGCATTTATTCGCAACCCATTATTTATTATTGAGATCGATTGGGAAAATTAATTACCTGGAAACAACGTAACATCTGGAACCATAGACTTTATAGACATAGAATATAGGATTTTAACAATCCTATATTTATATAGGATTGTTAAAAGTCTATGGTTCATCATGTGTATGGTTCATTCATGCTCAAAATCAAAACTTAACTTAAAATCAACAGGAGCAATGGATATCGTCCAATTAACCCCATTCCCCAAATGGATACTATCAAATTACACGAGTCCTACTATCCGATGCGACGTTCGACTGCATTAAGGTTTCATTAGGCAGAGAGGCAATGCAGCTTTGTCACTGTTTGGGGACAAGCGAAAACATACGACAAAAACACCCGCCCCACTTTCCTTTCTTTTCTTTGAAGAGTACGGGGTTTTAATGAAAGGTATGGGGTTTATACGTGGCTTTTTATCTGTACCCATATAGAGAAGTTATTAGACCGTGCCACTGTCGTTAAAAATTGAGGCTCATTTTAATTTCCATCTGTTTAGTTGTAATGTTGTCACCATGTAAGGAAAACATCGTGAGGAAACCTGCATACGTTTGAGAAGAAATTCAAAGGCTTATAGTCGTGCTTGAGTAACGGCGATGGACCTGCCATCTACCTATCACATTGGCATCTAAAATATATATAGGGCGGAAAGTTGCTGCATGGTTACTACCTGTACTCCTCTGCCTACCCCTTCGGGCACCCTTGTGGCAAGACGTATCGAAGTATATATCCACACACCCATTTTCCGCTAGAGATATATTTAGGTGCCAACGTGACAGACGACTAGTCCATCGCCGTCAAGCACTACACATACGCCTTTGAATTGCTTCTCAGACGTAAGCAGGTTTCCTCTCGATGTTTTCCTTCACCGTAAAGCTCGTGGTGTGGCTAATCACGGTGCTTAAATTAAAAAAACTCATTGGTACAGACGGGATTCGAACTTGCGTTCTTTGTGTCGCAGGCAACTGCTGCCACTCGCCCACCACGGCGTTATCGAAGTATCTTCAAGCAATTAGTCCTCCGCGCGCTCTTGCAAAAGTATCCTTGGGTAGGCGCTGACCATCAGATGAGCCGCTCGCTTTTTTGGTATCTCAATAGCATAAAAATAATAAAGGAAAAATTACCTACAATTTAATAAGAATAAGAAATATTCCATTCAATCCAAGCCCTTTCACCTTTCACCGGCAAAAAGCCAGTGAATAAATTCCCTTAACAAAATATTGTTGCCTAACAATGAAATGCTATTGCATTAAGGTCAGGAATCGCTTGCGTTTCATCAGCTAAAAGGTCCGGCTGACGCATTGACTATGTATGAATGTTTAGTTTTCAAACGAGATAAACGTGAGAAGGAAAATAGCACTTAAGTAGGTGTGCATAATATACCTATGCCGGATTGCTATGTATATTTAGGGTTAAGGTTCTTTTAGCCTACTTTACAATAGAAATATTGAACTAGCACTAACATTGCCCCTTACAAAGGAGTAAGACTAAATTATTTACTCAAAAGAGGTAAGGCATAACGGGTTTTCCGTTCGAACACAGAGTGGCAACGCGCAAGTGATACTTCGGTATTGTAAGCGTAAACAGGCTGCGGTAACCGTTTTCCATCGGGTGGGCCATATGCTTGTTTGCTACTCTTATTGTCTAAAAAAACAAACAATTCCAGTAATGCTATCCCTTTCTTTAGGGGACAGTTTGTTTTAATTTCTTCTCGGGAAGAAGACCCTTCTCGCTGTCTCAGATGCCATGCTAACTGCTTAAGTGCAAACACATCTAAGATCACGTCCTATTGACCTACGACCTTGGCTTGAGTATTGCTGGTAAGCGAGCCATGGAGCATGGCTAGACAGATTACTTTAGTTTAAATATTAAAGGGAATGCGTATTGGTTTTGCTCGGCTTGGGAAGGCTTGGGAAGGCTTTGCAAGGGTCAAGAGGGTTATAATTATGCGTACAGGACAAGCTTTGCTAAGATTGGGACTAGGTTTTGTGCGGAATGGTCGCAAGATAATGGGGTATGAAGTGAATATTGTAATATCTCGACTAGCACAGAGACACCACTATTCAACAATAGAAACTAAACTACCCAAATTGAATCCGGTCTTTACAGGTCTGCAAAAAACTTACGAGCTCACCGCACTCGACAAAAAGCTTCCCAAACTCCCGACAACGGAAAATAGTGACATTAACGTGAATGGGCCTGCTTCTAAAGCTTTGTCCCTCTCTCACCGAGGGAGGGACAAAAGGTACGGACAATGAGCTGAAATAAACGCCGCTTGCCTGCGTCTGTTATTGATTGACTCCTGATCGCTTACTGAAGTAACACCTTTTAAATGTGATTATTTTGCATGACATTAAAGAGAGCCGTGGTGGGCGAGTACTTCGAGCTGCGACGCAAAGATTGCAAGTTCAAATCCCGACTGTAGTAATGAGTTTTTCTGAACTTAAGTATACCACGAACTCTACAGTGAAGGAAAACATAGAGAGGAAACCTGCATACTTATAAGAAGATATTCAAAGACGTATGTATAGTTGAGCTTGAGTAACGGCTATGGACTCGCCATCTGTCACATTGGCTGGCGACTAAAATATATCTTTGGCGGAAAGTGGGTGTGTGGGTACTACCTACACCTAGCTTCACCTCTGCCTTCCCCTTGGGGAACCCTTGTGGGAAGGCGTAAGGATATATTATATTATTTAATACTTGATTTTACTTATTAGACCAAAACTAACGAATCGACGCAAGCCAGGCTTATTACCGGAATAACCAAACCCATTATACGCACTAATAGCATTAACATAGAGCTGTATATTGTATAACCGCAAAAACACTCTAATTATCCCTACAGTAATCTACTTCATAATCTAGTTATTAAACCTCTATTATAATATCCGGCCAGTGTACGGATTAATGAAACAAATATTGCGTGGACCTTTTTGGTACAATATAATTTCTATCGACACAAAATGTAATACACTATTAATGATATATTAAAGCAGATTTTGATGCCATGTATTTTTTACACGGCAGTGTCATAGATACATTTTAAAATTGGAATAATAAACATACGTTTTTAAAATTGGAATGTTCTCTTGCGTTTAAAAACGCTGTCTTAACGATTTAAGAGAAACATTTATGGCAGCGATCGTCATAACTAAATATAAGTAAGTGAATACCTGATATAACACATCTGCAACTTATCTAGCAAAACTTTAAGATATATAAAATACAAGCCTCTTCATAAATTTTTTTTATTCATTTTTTATTTCAAAAGCATTATAACAAGCAAGATATTAAAATGCACTGTTATTCAAACCAATTACAAACTGCACTATTGCGCCATCTAAATAGCGATCCCCGTAAATAGGCAGAACCAGGCACCCCTACTTACAACTCGATTGGCATAACCAATAAATATGGTACCTCGAGACAAAAACACGAAAAATATTTTCCGAAGAGTCGATTTCTAAAATCGATTACCCGCCCCTGAGAGAATATCGAATAACACATGAAAATTGCCTCGCAAAATAGACATTTGTGCGTATTGCTATATGCGTATGGCATTTGTGAAGTATGTGCGATGAATACGTGTAATCTTTCCCGAGGGAGCCGACTTCCGTGAGTGCCCTATTTTCGGCCTCCTTTGTGATAACAAAATTGACTTGAAAGTGGTGTTTCGAGCTCCATAGACGGAGCTATTAGGAGGTAGAGTGCCTACCTATGATTGATGGAATCGAATTGGGTCATATCGTAAGCTGTACTACTTAATTTATTGTCTGAAGATGTGCTGACGAATCTCCTGGCCGTGATGACTGAGTGGTTAGTCTCTTGCTTTTTTTTTAACTTAAGTATTTGTATACAGTGCCGATACTGTACAGTCAATATCTTCTTCTTCCATGTCTTATCCCTTTATTTGAGGTCGGCCCTTCTCGTTTTCAGGCGCCAAGATTTTCTGTCTTGGGTTGTTTGTGTATCCAGCTGTGCTCGTTCCATGTCCCTGGTAACGGTTGTCCACCACGTGGCTAAAGGCCCTGCCCTCCTGCCCTCCTGGCTCTGCCCTTCTTCTTGTCAGTTATTGCTAGGGCTTTCCTAACTGCGTAGTGTTCGTCTCACCTCATCACATGTCCAAACCATCGCTGTCGACCTTCTACTATTTTTTTTGCAATTTACAGTAAGGTCAATACAGAAGACTAATATAGATAGTCTGGTATATATGGTGTGGTTAATTTCAGAAAACGATACTAATACTAAGGCTTGAGAACCCCCTTGGTTAGCAAATTTAACACGAGTGACATCGCAGAGCGAACTCTAGTGGAGCAATAAAAGTTACAGGCACTTACGCGAGAGTGTTTCAAATGCTTACTCGTGCAAGGAAAGCTATATAATGTAAGTCCGCGATGGAAGTTTTAATTGAATATATCCTCAATCACTCCGGCCCAGAAGCCAATGGCCCATAGAGATATGTGAGATCGTGACAAAGGGCGGAACAGTAAAAACTTTACGCTCGTAATAAAAGTAACATAAAACTGGCTGGCAGGAAATCGTCGCTACCGACATACTGCCTGCGACGAGATTAATATGCAAAAGAAAAAGTGATATTTCTGAAATTGATGACTTGGCAGTCTTGACGTTTTATAGGGTTCACCGGTTCATATAAATTTGGTCACGTAAGACAGTACCTCTGGACGTATTATACAAACTGCTGTGGTCTGTGGGCTGTGGTCTTTTTTGAGGCGGATACTATGCCAGTTGGGCAGGTCTAATATTGAGCGTGTGTACTCGTTGTTGCATCTCTTAAGTAAGGTACATATCCTCACGCCTCAGAGGCGTCAGAGTGAGGCACAGAGACGCCACAAGGGTCGCCGAAGGAGTAGCAGAGGTGTGTAAGTATTATACTCACTCCCACATTCTGCCGGAGTTAAATCATTGGTGCCATGTCTTCTCAAACGTATGCTGGTGTTTTCCTTCACCTTTAAGCTCGTGATTGGTCAATCACGAGCTTTAATTAAGGGAATACAGTTTCATACATTAATTATTACATTTTTATGAAAGAATCTTCTTGGAATCGTCATAGGAGAAAAGCTAAATATTATCTCAACTTTAGATGAAAACTGCATACAAACGAAAAGATAAACTTAAAAAATGTTTAATAATACCATTAAAATTGTATTTAAAACTTTACTTTTGAAACCACACAATGAATGCTCCGCATTAACTCAATCTAATTAAAACTTCTTTGGGTTGCGACGGCAACGATACCGTGTTATCAATCAATTATCGCCCTTGTATCAATAGTGTAAGATCGCTACTTTCAATTTGCCGTAGCTTTTGTCTACTATTTAGGTACAAACGGAATAGATAAGACCGCCTCACTGGATTCAGTCTCTTCCGATTCAGCTAATTCAGAATGCTCGGCCTTAAATAACAGCTATTTGTTTTCCTTTCGTGTCTGTAGTCCCGCGATAAGGACCATCTATTTCATTCTAATGTCGTAATGATCCCCAGGGGTCCTTTCGAGGGGACTGCAGATTGCAACGTCGCATTTGATGTTTTTATTATCGACTCATGCCATTGGCTGGATGGAGCTCTAGAGATTTTCTCATGTGCAGTTAAATTTCAGGCTTTGAGTACGTTATTATAGAACTCAAACTCCCTTATTGGGAAATGCGGTAGTGAAAGCCAAGAATTTGTAATAATAATAATGTAATTTTATTCTGTCACCAGGATATCCTGATTCATTGACATTGTGTGTTAATGCACGGACTAATATTTTTATTCTCTTTATAAAATCATCACGCCAAGTCCCTAACGGGGTAGGCAGAGAGTATAGAGCGCCAATTCTCTCTAGACTTACATACCTCTTTCGCTTCGTCCACATTCATCAGTCTTTCATACATGCTCGTCGGTTTCGAGTACTCTTAACGTTCTTATAAAGTATATATATAAAGTATAGTATTTTTTTTAAATACAGTTTAGGTCCCAAATTAAGAAACCTCCTCACCAGGAGTGACAAGGAGCTCAGCGTCAGGCTCTTGATCTAACCATCTAACGAGAGCTGTATTGTGTGTTGGTCTGGGCACTTTTCCATTATGCCGATATTCTTATTATTATTATCACAATTTAAGCACATTGAATAGTCACTGAACCCTGAGACTTGAACCATTTCAGCTTTGGGCAAAACTGATAGTTCTTATATTCGGAGTATTCCCGAGACCAATTCATGATAGGTTTTCGATCTAACGCTGAAATAAATAAGGACATTGCTTAAAGGTTCCATGGCAGTTAATTTCAAACCCAATTTTGTTGTGAATAAAGATCAAATTAGTTTTTATTACGGTTTCCCTGTCAAAATTGTTAGATATTTCCCGAGACAGTCGGCCGGTCGTAAAAAACATCTGCTCGAGGTCATTTCCAAACTTACTTCATTACTGTTTGGGTATCATAAAATGTATGTACAACGTATACATATAATAATTTATTTTAAAGGATATATTTATATTATATAGATTTACGATAAAGCAAAAGTGTGTACAAGACTCTTCTTGCACACACTTTTGCTGGACACAGAGGAAGGCCACGTTCCAAATACCTAGATAAAATCCATCGGACGCTCAAGGACGGGAATGTCAAGAGTACTCGAAACCGACAAGCCTGTATGAAGAGATAAGACTGATGAATTTGGTCGAAGCAAAAGAGGTATGTAAGTCTAGAGAGAACTGGCGCTCTATACTCTCTGCCTACCCCGTTAGGGATTCGGCATGATGATATGTATATTTATGATAAATCATATTCTGTAAGCCGTGGTAGCCGAGTGGTTCGAGTATTTGCCAGCAACAAAAAAATTGCAGGTTCGAATCCCAACTACACCAATGAGTTTCTCTGAACTGAAGTACAGTGATTAGTCGCACCACTATTCTTACAATGAAGAAAAACATCGAGAGGAAACCTGCATACGTTTGAGAATAAATTCAAAGGCGAATAGTTACGGCGATGGACTCGCCATCTGTGACGTTGGCATCTAAAATATGTCTTTGGAGGAAAGTGGGTGTGTGGGTACTACTATATACTTCAATACAGGCAATCTTTGTGTTGCAGGCGGGGCTTAGCTATGTCTGCGTTTAAATGCCGCACAAGGATCGACGTAATGAGCATTGAAATATTATAAAAGAATCTGAGTCACCAAATCGAACATATGTTTTTATTGTAAACACAAAATATCTACATTACCACTCGTGTCTGAGAGAGATATTTGTGGACTTACCTTACCGAGATATCTGTCTCGTAGACACCTATTGACAATCATTGCTTACCCGGGAGTTACCTACCTGACCATAAAGGAACGCAAATAAGGCGGGAAGAATACATCGTTTTTTAAATAGAGCGAGTGATGTTAAGGCTATATAAAAAAGCTTTTTGACTGATCCTTATCCTTCCAACGTCCTACCCCCTAGTTATCACTGGATACTTCACTGAATATTTACATGTACCCTATCTCTTGGCCCCAGAGGTCCATAAAACGAGGTTTATAAATTTTCTATGAGCACTACGGAATTCCGCACAGGCTCCAAGCTCGTAAATGTATGAACATATTCACTTCTTTTATTACTTGTTATGAGCATTCAGCTCCCGTTCTGCGAGACGGCCCTTGAGATTAACTCAAGAAATCGTGGTCGGCTCGCAAAATGTTTTGCTCAATTCACTTTTGTTGCTCTTCTCCCCAACCAAGGTTTAGTGATTGTGCAAAAATGATTAGCATCTCAAAAGTTTTTGTTCAAATCAGGGTTCAAAATATACTATTTAAGATATGCGGGGCGCAGCGGATACTGCTGTTCAGAATTTAAATTGCCCGACTGGGGTACTAAGTACGAACGTTCAGAAGTTCCCAACGAAATGGAACTGCTTCTGATTTGGGTGTTTTTGGAACTCCATAGAGAATTGCCATATTAGCAGAAATGGGATCAATCCCTTTCATTCGTTATGTTGCTAGCACAGCAACTCCCTCGTATATATTACTAGCACTGCACCAGGATTTCACCCACGTAAAATTTGAATTCATTGTTAGGTTCTTCTGTTTTTTTAAAGAATATCCTATGTATTAATCATTCGCAGAGATTTGCAAATCAACTGGCGTGAATGAGGGCGTGATTGTAAAGATGAAGAAAGGCATGTTACGTTGGTTTGGACATATAGAAAGGACGAGTGAAGAAAGATTGACGAAACAGATATACAAAGCAAAAGCGTGTGCAAGAAAAGGCAGAGGTTAGATGTTCCAGCTACCTAATCGATCGGACGCTCAAGGACGGGAATGTCAAGAGTACTCGAAACCGAGGATCATGTATGAAGAGACTGATGAATGTGGACGAAGCGAAAGAGGTATATAAGCCTAGAGAGACTGGCGATGGATACTCTCTGCCTACCCCGTTACGGAATAGGCGTGATGATATGTATGTATTGATTCAGCTAATAATATATCTCTGTAACAGATGTCATCCTAGTGTTTAATACTTTTTAGTCAAAGAGGAAAAAACTTCCTCATAAATTTTCACATTTATAATATTAGAAACATATATGTATTTGATTAGAAGCCGTGGTGGCCGAGTGGTTCGAGCAGTTGCCTGCGACACAAATATCGCAAGTTCGAATCCCGACTGTACCAATGAGTTTTCCTGAACTTAAGTACAGTGATTAGTCACACCACGAGCTTTACGGTGAAGGAAAACATTGAGAAGAAACCTGCATACGCCTGTGAATAAATTCAAAGACGTATTTATAGTCGTGCCTGAGTAACGGCGATGGACTCGCCATCTGTCACGTTGGCACCTAATATACCTCTGGCGGAAAGTGGGTGTGTGGGTATTACTTATACACGTCTGCCTACCCCTTCGGGGACCCTTGTGGGAAGGCGTGAGGATATATTATTATTATATTATGTATTTGAAGTTTGCAAGCAACGAAATAGCAGGCATCTTTGTAGCCCCAATAAAAGTCTCATAAAGATAGTGGGATTTAATATTAACTCTTTCAAAATGATGAATCACCACTTCACGAAATTGAGTCGAGTCGAACTAGATTAGCGAGTGAATGGACATTCGAACGATTCGCTCTTGATCATGTCGGTACGATATAAAGGTATCCGATTTACAGGATGTCTCAGAAAATAGAACAGTGGTCTTCTAGAAGTTTTTGGAATATTGTGAATATATATTTTCATGAAGATGCAAAAAACAAATAGCTATAAAGATAGAATAATAGAATTTCAGCATTATTAAAGGGAACTCACTCCGGAGGTGATTTTAGGAGAAAACATTAATACGATACATAAAATAATAAAAAACACTCTACCTGTATATCTTTGTCGTTACATCAGATTATATATCCTCACGCCTTGCCACTAGGTCCCTGAAGGGGTAGGCAGAGGTTACATCAGATTATTATGGGAAATTATGGTCATAATATTATCAACTCGGAATGTATTTTTTTTTACTATAATTTTTTTTTTTAAGGCCGTGGTAGCCGAGTGGTTCGAGCAGTTGCCTGCGACGCAAAGGTCGCAAGTTCGAATCCCGACTGTACCAATGAGTTTTTCTGAACTTAAGTACAGTGATTAGTCACACCACGAGCTTTACGGTGAAGGAAAACATCGTGGGGAAACCTGCATACGTCTGAGAAGAAATTCAAAAGGCGTATGTATAGTCGTGCTTGAGTAACGGCGGTGGACTCGCCATCTGTCACGTTGGCACCTAATATACCTCTGGCGGAAAGTGGGTGTGTGGGTATTACCTATACACCTCTGCCTACCCCTTCGGGGACCCATGTGGCAAGGCGTGAGGATATATATATATATATATATATATATATATATATATATTTTTTTTTAAACCCCGTCATTGTGCCTATGACAAATTTCAGCAATGTCTAGCCTAGAGAAGACTGGCTCTTTACTCTCTTTGCCTACCCGTGGCGGATTCGATATGAAGCTATATATGTAATAAATAAATAAATAAATAAATAAATAAATGTATAGAAACGATATTAGCCATAAGTGTCATAATCATTAAACAGAAAAAAACAACGGAATTCTTTCGACTACTTTTTTTTTTATATACCACAAGAGTGGCAAACAAGCATATGGCCCACCTGGGAAACGGTTACCGTAGCCTATTTACGCTCACGATACCGAAGTATCACTTGCGAGTTGCCACTCTGTGTTCGGAGAGTTATAGTGTGTTGGCAGCATAAGGTTTAATCCCTCTGCTTCCAGCACAATGTAACAATCCTCCCCCCTCCCCAAGGAGCTCATTACTGGAAACCTTATTCACCACGTAGGAACACAACACAATAAATTGTGTTATTTGGCTACGGACTTCTATAAGGTGGAGGTCCTGCCCCAGTCGGGCAGCTCCAAATTCGAACGGGGAACCCGTTATGCCCTACCTCTCTTACTATGTCAATGACTACAGAATAAAAAGCGACGAAGAAATTAGTCAATATGCTGCCTATATCAGACGAGACAGCAATAAAAGTAGCTTGTGTTTATAGTATAGATCAACCAACAGTACGGCAAGTGAGCTTACAAAGTACCTACACTAAAACAATAGATACAGTATCCCAAAAGACCTTATCATTCCTACAAAGATCTAAGATGAAAAACAAAAACAACATACAAGCCAAACATCCTCTAACGGGATCTCTTTGAAAACTCAAGCGAAAGAATCCTCTTGATCAAAACTGGAATTGTTACAACTTTGTTCCTTTAATTAAAGCCGGATACTTCGCAACTTCCTCGGGTCCTTTACACTCACGTGACTTACCTGAAATAAAGAAAATTATCATTAGCAATTTGTAAAGGTACCTTAACTCAATTAAATTTGTACTTTGAAACTGTGTGCTCTTTAACAGAAGCAGAAAATGGGGTAGGTATTTGATTTCTTCTAATTATATGTTTAATTTATTAAATGATATTTACTATACAAGTATTACAATGAAGCACACCAAAAACCAATTAGGTTTCTCCGGTATTCCGTACATTCTGCTTATTTACTAATTGGCTTAGGCGACATGGCTCGTTTATTGGGTGTATTATATATGTATTGGTGTATTATACTCTAATAATACATACTATAATAGCCGTGGTGGCCGAGTGGTTCGAGCGACTCGCGTTTGAGCCTGCGACGCAAAGGTCGCAAGTTCGAATCCCGACTGTACCAATGAGTTTTTCTGAACTTAAGTACAGTGATTAGTCACACCACGAGCTGAACGGTGAAGGAAAACATCGAGAGGAAACCTGCATACGTCTGAGAAGAAATTCAAAGGCGTATGTATAGTAGTGCTTGAGTAACGGCGATGGACTTGCCATCTGTCACGTTGGCACCTAATATACCTCTGGCGGAAAGTGGGTGTATGGGCATTACTTATACACCTCTGCCTACCCCATCGTGGACACCTGTGGGAAGGCGTGAGGCTATATAGTTATATTGTAGTAACTTTCCTGCAGGATACAAACCTGTCACCGGTAAAGTTAAATACTGTAGCTTCGAACCTAGCGGCGTGTACGAAAGTTTTTTACGAAATAAAGTACAGTGACACACCATACGTTTTATGCGAAGGAAAACAGCGTGTGGAAGCCTGAATACATAGAAGCAAAGATGTATGTAAAGTCTATGTGTGCTGGAGTAACGAAATTAAAATTTGAAAATACCAGCTGGGTCAGTTTATATTTTCTCTGAGGAATCTTACATTATTATTTTCGTCAAATCAATTTAATATTAATGTTCACGATGATTACACGTAAAATTTAATAATAAAAAATATTTGCCAATAAAGTAATATAGTCTTGATAATGTCGTTGATTTCAAATCGCTACTGGGAACGTTAAAATCCCCAGCGCAATTACTGCCAACTGAATTCAATTGTCTGGCTTAATTATAGGAGCCAATATATATATATATATATAGGCATATATATTTGATACATAAATCTTCACGCTTTTCTACCGGACCCTCAAGGACTCGAGTAATATACGCCTTCCCACGACTGTCAATAGATAGATATATTTTAGGTGCCAATTTACTCATACGTTTTTTTATAGTAATAAAAACCTTTTTTACCGAATATATATTTTATTATTTTTATTTATAATATAAAAAGCCGTGGTGGCCGACTGGTTCGAGCAGTTGCCTGCGACACAAAGATCGCAAGTACGAATCCCGACTGTACCAATGAGTTTTTCTGAACTTAAGTACAGTACACCACGAGCTATACGGTGCCTCTCTGCCTACCCCTTCGGGGACCCTTGTGGGAAGGCGTGAGGACATATATATATATATATATATATATATATATATATATATATAAGTCGGGTGGGTCAGGTAGTTGCTAGTACTTACATATATATTAGCAACTTAGCGTATATATATATATAAGCAATTAAAGGACTAATATCCAACTCCATTAAAAAACAATTAAAAACGGCTTCCAATCAGCGTGTAAAACATTCCTAGTTCTTTCAAAATTATATTTGAAGTTTTAAAACGTTCTGTAATAAATGAAAATGTACCCAAAAATGGTAATACAATAATCAACATTTCGTCTCCATTCACAGTGGAATCTTGTTACAGAAACTGTTGCTTTGTGGACTGAGAACCAAGCAAATGAGTTTATAATACGACCAAATTGGGGTGGCGAGCGGACACATTATTCTGTACACGAAGTCTTAGCAGTTTTCTTTTTGAAATTTATATTGTTCGGCCTATTTCAGGCAACACTGAATGTTTGTCGTAATTACGCAGCCTGCCTTATTGTGCGTTGGTCACAGTTTAAACGTAGGGCTACATTTGGGGACTATCAAGTTGGGAATTCAGGCGAAGTTACAAGGACGGAAAATTAGACGAGTTTAGGGTGAAACTCAACCGAGCGAACTTTCAAATAGATGGGGTTACAAAAAGAAGCCTTGGACTGGGGAAAATTGAGAGCCGTGGGGTCCTAGAGGTACCGAGAGGGGTTCATCTATCACCTGTAAAAAACCCCGGTGTTTTTTACCAATGTGTTTTTCTCAAGAGCAGTGATTTACCACACTACTTTAGCCGTACGGTGAAGGCAAACATAGGTCATAAACGTGCGAACGCTTAGAAATAAATTAAATTACATAGGAATTTAAAAAGGGAACCGCCATCTTTATTTTATTATTAATGCACCACATTTTGATAAGTGATAAGAAAAATGCGTATGGGTAATACATGGAATAAATAAGAGAAAATTACCTGACTGATTAACGTGGCATTATAATATACATTACTAGCTGTACCCTGCCAGGCTTCGCTGTGGATATGTAACTGATGCAAAAAATAGATAAAAACAATCCTTATTGCGGATTATATATCATGCAAAAATTTCAGCTCGATCTGTGCAGAACTTTTTGAGTTTTTGAAGCGTACACAAACCAACATAACACTTTTATATATATAAATATATTACCAAAATGTTTAAAACCAGAGATTTAAATGTAAGACATTATAAAAATATACAGTTCTGAACGTACTGTGGTGGTCAATTGGTTCAAGTCGCGTGCATTGCAAAGATTACAAGTTTGAATTCCGACTGTACCAATTACGATTACAAGTTGTGCTTGAGAAATAACGATGGGCTTTTTGGATAAGCGGGACCCCCGTTGGTACTAAAATATAATTTCGGTGATCGGGGTCGATTGTAAGAAGGCGATGAGATACATTTTAGGTTTCGGGCTTATAGATATAGAGAGATAGAGAGAGAGATAGATATAGATTATTCAAAAAGAATATACTTTTAGATGAACAAAGAACTTAGTAGGTACTACGCAGTGTAGCTAGGCGTAGTTCACTCAAGTAAATCGAAATACTTTTAAAATCCGAACATCCTGACAAAGTTTCCAAATCGATTTACGCCGGCGCTCGTTTCAGTTTGCCGGTAGATACGATTTGGACGTGTTGTTTTCGTTCATTTTCTTTGAGGCTACCCTCGTTATGATACTGAGAACGCCCGCGGCATGAGATTACAACTTTTTCTCCAAAACTCACTTATATTTTATAGCGTTATAAAGTTGAGATTTACTTTCTCTTTTGTTGCTAAAGTACCATGTGCATTTTTGATATAATAGTACAAATACGACGTTTATATACTAATGAAACCAACCTCCGTAGTCAGTAGGTTTCCTAAGTATTTTCTTTTCCATCTCTCTTCTGTTCCCACGTTCATGCTGTCTAGACCAAATTGATTGTACACTGAAGGATGGGAACGTCAAGAATGCATTGTGGATGAAGCGAAAAAGCAAGTCTAGAGAACTGGCGCTAGGAACGTTAAAAAATAATAGATTTTTTATTTGAATCGATTATTATTTTCTTATAATCGATTTTTATTGTAATATTAATCGATTATAAGAAATCGATTGTACAAATTACGTGTTTAATTAGATTTTCAGAAATAGCTCATATTTTATTTTTTATTATAATTAAACTATATAATAAATACAACTGTTAATAGTACTTAGTTCCTAATTCCTAACCTTGAAATTTATAGGAACACCTTTGATTTTGAGTTTTGAAATGGTTGTTTTTTTATCTATATAATTTTATTTGATTTTTAATCTGATAATTTGTTAATATGAATCTCTTAAGTTTATTATTGGAATATGAAAAGCAAGTACTTTTAAATAAATAATTTTTTTCGCAGAAATCGATTTATTTTTAGTAAAATCGATTTTTGACAAATCGATTAATTTTGAATAAAGAAAAATCGATTTTTATTTAACCGATTATTTTCCAATAAACTCACATCCCTAGTCCCTAGGCGCTACTGCTGCTCTTTCTGCCTACACCGTATGGTTGGCAAAGTCCGTATGATGAAGATGATGTGAATTAATGATGTCTTACCTAACGCTTACGTTTTTTAAATTTTTTACTACATCTGATGGTAAGCGGTTCCCGAATCCTAAGCAGTAAACAATAAGTCAGCACTACACTACGAGGGAGGGATAAAAATCAAACCCTGCTCAGCTATCGATTGATCTCTTTGTATTAACAAGGCATAACTACGTCACGATGAGAATCAAACCATAGTTTCAAAACTGTAACGACTATTACTGTTACAGACACAATACCTAAAGTACGTTCGTTCGCACGTTGCCGAACTTCATTGCAGGTTTTCATCAATTGCGTCAGTTGATGATCAAAATGTAAACGTTAACGTATTCCTGTCTGAACCTAGATTTTTGCTATTTCATGTAAATATATGTAGATGAAGACCTCGAGCATCCACAACCAGCAAAACAAAGCACTGAGTCATCTTTAAAGCGAGTATTCAATATCCAATCTAGCCAGTCTGGAGCGCCTCGCGATCGCTTTACATTTTCCTTCGAGCAATATCGCTTCAAAGCCCATTTCTCGTAGCATTGTCATGTAAACTCGATCAAGCCCGCTTGCGACACAACATATTAACATATAGTTTACAAACAGCATCTACCCCTTCCATATACTTTAACTAACCTTGTACAAAAACGGAGGGTCCGCAAATGTCAACTTTATGTTCTACACAACGCTTCAACAACACCTAACCTTTTGTTAAAAACAAGCGAACAAAACAGTGCCCTAAAGCTAAAGCTTTAAAGTATACTCTCCGACGCCACAACGTACAAGGCATCATCGAACGTGATCGATTACAAATTGTTTCATTATGTACCTAATTACAGTAGCTGAAGGCAGCTTTTACGTTGTATGCCAACGGGCGGCGGGTGGCAGAGTAAATTGGTTCTTAGTGCTTGGGGACAGGGTGGTGTATGGTGTGGGTGTGCGCTAAGCCCCGGGGCGCGTGTCGCCGGCTCCCTGTGGCGCCTGTAAGGTCAAATGCAAACTTTACCTTTACCCTCTGAAGGAAACAGCTATTACGACATTTTATTGGCTTAAGATAAGAGCTGCTCTCAGTCACTTGTGTACGCTATTCAAGGACCTGTGATTATGTTATAAACATGTTTATGGACACAAATCAGTTTTGATATAGTACGGTGAGGCATTGATACTGACAACATAGTACATACATACAATATATATATTGGGACCCAATTTATAAAAAATATTTATTCATTTTTTTTATAATGTTAGCTCCTAATTTCTATTCAGTCTCTATCAGTTCTGTTACATACATACATACATATCATCACGCCAAGTCCCTAACGGGGTAGGCAGAGACTATAGAGCGCCAGTTCTCTCTAGACTTACAAACCTCTCTCGCTTCGTCCACATTCATCAGTCTCTTCATACATGTTCGTCGGTTTCGAGTACTTTTAACGTTCCCGTCCTTCAGAGTCCGATCTATTTGATCCAGGTAGTTGGAACGTGGCCTTCCTCTGCCTCTTCTTGCACACACTTTTGCTTTGTATATCTATTTCGTCAATCTTTCTTCTCTCATCCTTTCTATGTGTCCAAACCAACGTAACTTGCCTTTCTTCATCTTTACAATCACGCCCTCATTCACGCCAGTTGATTTGCGAATCTCTTCAGTTCTGTTAATCAGGGATATTGCTCCTTTTAATGGGAGAATAGGATTAAGTGCATTCAAATACAGGTGCCTTGCGATTGTGACTACTCAATCGATAAACCATTGTCGGGTAAAAATATCCGATATTATTGATGCGTGCAACATGGTCGTAGCTATTGTAATAGTCTTGCCATTGGGAAAAATAAAATATACAGTCGTAATAGCTAAAACGTGGGGTAATAGAAAAATCTACCTTTTACGGTGAACTCACTATGTTTTTTTTATTCACGTTCGATGACCCGAGTCGAGTGAATTCGACCAATGTCGATTTAGTAGATTCTTTCAGAAATGGTTTCATATGTGAAAGTATTATTGAATGCGTAGAAATGCTAATCGTGGCATGATTAATCACTGTACTTAAAATCTTAATATATATAAATTACGTGTCACGTTGTTTGTCCGCGATGGACTCCTAAACTACTCAACCGATTTCAATAAATATTGCACACCGTGTGCAGTTTGATCCAACTTGAAAGATAGGATAGCTTACATCACAATTGGACCCGATAGGTGGCGCTGCGATCGTGTTTCAGCAAGTTCAACTTTTTCACCCAGGCGAAGCTGGACGTGACAGCTAGTAAATAATAAAATTTTATCCTCACGTGTTCATTTGTCCCGTAAACATTCTTCAATAAAATCAAAATATTGACATATTTACTTGTGCTCTGAGTGAATTCACTGTATGCTCATTATTTATAATTAGTTATAGGATAAATTAATTGTAATTAATTGTTATGGCTTCGCTATTGTATTGGGAGCATCCTGTAAAAATAGTAGTAAGTGAGATGAAAAAAAAATAAATATTTATTTATTTATTTATTTTTCATCTCACTTACTACTATTTTTACAGGATTTAAATAAATAAAATAATTAATACGACTCAATAAAAAAATTAAACATCTCTCTTCTCGTCTGTACACGATTTGCTCTTATCCGTTTCCAAGAATTAAATAAATTGCGCTTTATTGCTAACAAGGTATGTATTCATCTTGTATTATTAGCAACCGCATAATTAATAGCTCGATTATAAGATCTTAATCTTTAGTATGCTTGTGAGGGAGTTTGCTGGCTAAGCTCGCGTAATCTACAGCAATAATTATGCATTATTTAATCCATTGGTATGGTAAGTACAGTCAATACATATTAGCTTTTAAAGAACAAAAGAATTATTTTATGCAATGCCACAGCGTAAATATCCATCTTTTGATAAAATTCTGAACATCCCGTGAATGACTGCTGAGTAATTGGATGTTACACGCAGCACCTCTTGAAGTGCCTCAATTACATCCTACTCATTCCTGTTACCAGAGCAATCGTGCCCCATGGACTAGAGGCATGGAATACATTACTTATTGTCGGGCATGCTAATTTAATGTGCGGCTACCCACGCATCTCCCACGCGACTTACTCGTCCCGTCTTATGCCCCGTTCGATACCCCACTTGACTAAACTGTTTAGTAAAATTAGGTACGTTGACAACTAAACATTTAATTAAAATATGTTTCCAACTTTAAAACGAAATTAGCTCAAAATAATGTAATAACAAATATGTACATACTATTCAATTCTATATTTGAATTGTGATATAGTATCAGCACCCAAAAATATTTAAGTATCCTCCTCTTTAGAGCTGGTTAAAAATGTAGCCAGACAATTAATTTCACTTTTCCTACGTGGTTACAAGCTATCAAGTTTATCATATTGTTAATGTTATTGGCTACATATTAAAGAACTATTTGTACGTCCATATGGTGACAGATAAAACTTCTAAGTAGATTTTGATGCGGTTTCACCATAAAATATAATTTTTTGTTACATGTAAAGCTAAAGAGATCTGGCGGATGACATGTATGTATGTATGTATATTACACCATATATCCTTATCAATATTAAGTTCCAATGGCACCGGTGCGAAGCACTGTAAACTGTTTAGATATACTACAACTGATGAAAAGGGCCAAAGAAAATTCTTAAATGATGTCAGAATTTTATTAATTCAGTGGACTTTCTAGAACTCATGAATGATTTATGTCATTATAGCCCTTGAAAATTTTCTCCCATGCTGTCTAAAGTAGAATTTCAGTGATGAAGCGTCAAATATTTCATATTAACTTTTTACGAATTTAATATTTGTAAAAATGTTTATCATAAATAAGCTTGGGACATACAATCGACCATTACCATCTGAATTGGCCACAACGTCTTGATTTTGATAAATTTGATAAATATTGTTGTTCCTTCGCCATCATTTTACACATCTGCTGTAGGTTACAGAGTTGAAGTGAGAATCACTTTGACCACGAAACATGTTAAGCCAAAGCCAAGTACCAAACAAGCATTTGAGGATTTATTATTTTTATTGGTTTATTATTTTAGGATGTGTTGTAGAAGTCTACATCCTAAAATAATTCTTGTCCCCCTAAAGATCCCCAAAGCTATCATAGGATAACCTCAGCGGGCGATCATCACGTGAGCGTATATTGAAAGAATATCCCTAGACACCGCAATGAGAATTTTGATATTACGTTTTACATTAAAAATATTGTGTAGCAATTGAAACCCAATCTTTTTATTTCCATTATATTTTAATCCTGCGACTAAACACAGCATGAAAGATCTCCTTAAACCGGGAAAACCGGTATAAGCACGTTCCAATCGCGGATCTAGACCGAGGCACTTTCCTACACTATTTTAACAACTCATTTAACATAAAATGAACAAGGAAACTAGATATTAATAGCTAAAGTTTGCACTAACCAGTTACGAGCAATTTGTTTCCCAGTATTTGGGAGAAATCCTTACGAAAATTTAGGACCTGATTCATATTCAAAGAAACTTGGATAAAGCGCCCGAATTTGGGGTTTAATATACGGCTAGTATAGTAATGAAATCAATAACTTTGTGATATTGTCGGATACAAATCTGAAGCAAAAACGGAAACCCGAAGTGAAATTACCGAGTTATTGTTGAGAAAGCATAGTTAGCTCCTCATCTTGTATCAATAGACTAAAAAGTTGTTATTCAAAATTGTATTTCAGCTGTTTTAGGATCTGCCCTTTGGTCACTTGAATTATTCTTCTTCTTACATTTAGAAGGTCTTAAATTTAAAACTTTTGTTTGGAGTAACTAATAATGCACATTGTACACACGACGTTTATATCTATATTTGATTCAGCCGCAGTTATTTAGTTCAAATGTTTGAAAGTAAAGGGTGACGAGAGAAATCTTCGTGCTGTGATGGCCAAGTTCAGACAGTCATCTGCCAAATCAAGATTGCAGATTTAAAACTCACGTAATTTACTAAACATAAAGAAAGAGAAAGGCACCAAGAGCTTCCCAATAAAACATCGCAATAAAAATACCTTTGAGCAGTAATGCAAAAATAAGCCTGAAATTCGGCGATAGACTGACTATCTGACACAATGGAACCAAAATAAATGACGAAATTACAATGTCATTAGAACCTATACGCGTATACCTTCGGTCCCTGTGGAATAGATTCGAAATTCCTACTTAGGTGAAGCACAGTCATAAAACATAAAGCAAAGTCAACAGAACCGTTAAAGCAACTTTCCAGTACTCGAGAGATTAAATACAGCCATTCATCCCATTAATACCTATTCGCTACCAGTAAGCATGAAATCGCGTTTGACGTCGATAACTCAATAAGCCGCATGGTGGCCTGAGTAATGGTTGTGGCGTCATCATCCGTCTTGCCGATAGCGTGACGTGACGTCAGCTGCGGACACGGGACAAATCGACCGTGGAATGGAATTGTGTTTTATTCCATCACACAAATATCTGTACGCCACGCCAAGTCCATGGCACAATATATATCTTCAGGAATTCCTCTGGTCTCCGAAAGGCTAGCGAAGGTGTAACAATACCCTCTTCTCACTGGAGATATATTTAGGTGCCAAAGCACGAATATACGTAAGTCATTGAATTTCTCCTAAAACGTATATATACATATATATATATATATTTTTTTCAGTCTTTTCTTTTGTTCTTTTCCTTCACCTTATAGTACGTGGTATTGTTAGTCACTGTGCTTAAGTTCAGAAAAAACTCACTGGCACAGTCAAGATTCGAACTCGCAGTCTTATTACTTGAACCACTCGGTTACCACGGCTCTGAAAGGGCTACTAAAGGTACATTTGTATAGTAAAATAATACCTTTCCCAGACCCTAGGGATCCCTAACCGATACATACGAAACACCAAAATGAATATTATCTTACATGTAGGTAAGCAACTTATGTTACTTAGTAATCCCCTCTGAAGTAGCCAAAGATTAAGGAGCAGAGGTCTCTAGGTATTCCAAGATCAAATGACTTCTCTAACCGTGCCGTCTTAGTCGTATAATGTACAAGGAATACACTCTATAAAGTGACGTTGGCTCTCTGACTAGTCTTAAGGGAAACTTCTCGCCTTTCTATTGAATTAACTTTGGCGTTTATGACTACATACCCAGTATAGAACCTCGTGTAACATGTTTGTACTAAAAAGTAATTCTTACGTATGTATAATTCAATTCTCAAGTCATTTGATATGAAACTGTTAATTAATTTCAATTAAAGTATAACGGGATCGAAGACTCAAGCATGGGAACGTCAAGAGTACTCGAAACCGGTGAGCACGTATGAAGAGACTGATGAATGTGGATGAAGCGAAGGTCTTGAGACAACTGGCGCTCTACTATGGTATTGGCATTAATATATCGTAAAAATTATCCCCACTATCCACAAAACCACACTCACCACTCACCAGGGCTGCATGAATGACTAAACCGATGTGCAACTACACCCTATTGCATTGGAAATATGTAGGTGCGAACGTGACTGCTAAAAAGAAGGTGACTATAATCCAACCACCTATTAGGTATTTCAAACGCATGTAACCTTAATAACGTCATTCACAAGTTACAGTCACTAAAACTTAGAACCACTACTTTACAAGGGACTGTGTAATCAGCCACCACAGCTTCTCATTTAAATTATAAGAGCATTTAACGTCCTTCATTTAAAAACCTTTCTTGCAATAAACCGAACACAACATTGTTAGGACGAGAAAGTACATCATAAAACGTCCTTAATATTTTATGACGGCCATATTCAAACAAATTAACTTCCTTTCTCGGCTCGTGATGAAAAATACGAAAAATTCTTGTCTCTTTAATAAACCCTCATAATACCTGAGCCTCGAATTAATACTCTTAGTAAGTAAGCTCCTCTTATACGAGCTGCTAGGGATGAGCCGCTCTGAGCTATCGATATCTATTTTTTTTTTAATTTAACTGTCGTTTTTGACACAAAGACTAAATTCCATTAGAAACATAGTGTTTTTCTCAATTATAACTATACGCATTATCTTAACTATGTGTAGTTTGAAATATACATGTTTCTCAGTAGGAAATATCTCCGAAACTTCATATTAAAAAAAATCATACAACAATATTTATAATGCAATTCAGGATGTTTCTTCACATCATTCGTTCATAAGATGCAAAGGTAAAATGTTTCAATGCATTGAATTTTAGCTTTAGTGAAATGCAAAAATACACTCCACTCCAGCAATGTAAAAATATGTATTTATTTTCTCACACAAAAGTAAGTCAAGTTATATATCCTCACGCCTTCCCACAAGGGTCCCCGAAGGGGTAGGCAGAGGTGTATAGGTAATACCCACACACCCACTTTCCGCCAAAGGTATATTAGGTGCCAACGTGACAGGTGGCGAGTCCATCGCCGTTACTCAGGCACGGCTATACATACGCCTTTGAATTTCTTCTCAGACGTATGCAGGTTTCCTCTCGATGTTTTCCAGTTAAGTTTAACACAACAATAATGAGACTGATGCCTGAGATAGGCATACTATACCTGTAGTACAGGTCACAAGTGCAATGTGCTTTAACGTTTTTAACAAATTAAATTTACTCCTATCGACAACTTACTTTCCGACGTGTGGAATATCGATAGCACCGGCTACATCTCTATTACCCCTTACCGGCATCCTCACGTAGAGGAGGAATTTCTCATTTAGCTGCGCGACTCCATGCACCTTTTAACGCCGAAGCCAGAAATGCCATTTTAGAGAAGAGAAACGCCGCTCGTACCTGTGTTGCATTTTTTACTACCGCAAGCCACGTCGCGTTTCTCATTATTGTTGGCAACCCAAAAAAGAGGACATTTTCAACTTTTCTCGTCATTACTGTGTTTTCATTTTACGTTACACCTTCGTGTTTCCATGGTTTTTATTAAGGCGTCGTCGGAGCTGCAATGTTCAGGCACAACTTAAAGTTATAGATTAGATTTGCCTTTTGTAAATTTTTTTTTCATTAACTTATAGGCAGTAAAAGTGAAAGTTGCTTCTAAGCATATCAATTAATCTTCGGAGAAACCCATCCTTAAGCGTAGATTCTTTAATTAATGCAAAGGTGGGAAAGGTGGCAACCAAATTGATATTCCGTCTGACGGTAAGCAATAATTGCGACCTATAACCGCTAGCAATACCAGGGGTATCGCGTGATCGATTCGACCTAATGCTAAGAGTATAGATGAGTAAGCAGCCTAGAGGACGTAAGAACGTGAGCACAGCCATTATTTGTGTCTTGGAAACGTAACTCAACGCAGATGACCAGGACCGTGTAATAAAGGCAATTACTATACTTTCTTTCTTTCAGTGCCGTGGTGGCCCAGTGGTTCGAGTAGTTGCCTGCGACACAGACATCGCATGTTCGAATCCCGACTGTACCAATGAGATTTTTCTGGACTTTACGGTGAAGGAAAACATCGAGAGGAACCTGAAAGGGACCCTTGTGCAAAGGCTTTAGGATATATTATTCTTTCTTTTATAGATTCCGATAAAGATTTCACAGCACAGTGCGAAATTCTACAGGCTTCAAGTTTCCAACTAATAACTTCGAATTTCAACTTAAATATTCAACTCATTAAAGTTCGTCCGTAGATAGTTCGAGATTGCAGGCTAGGTCTAGCTTCACAAACACTTCGTTCTTGAAAATCAATAAGGTTGAACGTAAATTGAAGTAAGATCGAGTCTGGGAATCTGCATAAACCCTTCGACCGATTCGAAGATGTACTGAGATTGTCTGTCTAGACTCTTAGAATTAGAAGTAGATGGAAACCGAATAACACGGCAGAATGTGTCCCATCGAATCTGACCTAGGAAAGAAATTGTCTTTAATTATAAATTGTAGATCAATATTTGATTGAGTTTATAGTCAAATAATACCTACACGACAACATTGTTTTAAGACATGATGGGGTGTTGATTTTGAGAGAGCACTAGAGCCTCCTCCTTACAGAAGATCCCTGACAAACGTCAGTTTTCCATGTATATTGTTTGTGTTCCTCCGGTGAGTAAGGTTTCCAGGACTCCACAAGGAATGGTGTTGGCAAAAAGGGGAAGCATTCTGCTACGAGCAAGAATTCAATGTTTTTTTGTCAATAGACTAAGGTGACCGGTTCAAAAATACACAGTAAGGATAATCTTATCGTATGTTTTTAGCACATTTGATTTAATTAACGTCATTGGAAATTTCCTTAACAAATAAGCCCTGAATAAACCTTCATAAAAGCACGAAGGAATACTAAGTCCCACTTGATACTAAGTCCTAAAATATTCAAGGTAAATTTCCAATTTCATTATATAATTACAATGTCCTCTCGGGCAACCACACTTCGACCTAAAAATTCCGCTGTGTTGTTCCACATTAGCATTAACATTGTTTCACAATGTGAAATTTAATTATAACCAACGAGACACGCGTCGTCCAGCCCCCTGTAACGAGAGGTCTCGATATCTCGCTCAGAGAGTCAGCATTGCTATCCTTTATCCTACATAAATTAGTCCTAAGTATAATTTTACTTACAATAACAACTATATTCACAAAAGACAGTTGTATAACCACAGATAAAATATTTGACCAAATCGGTTAGACTCGAGGCAACGTTTCGTGAAAACTAGCAGCATTCTGAGCGAAATATGTTCCAGCCCGCCTGTCACGAGAGTTCTAGATTAGTCGGCGCGAGACCTCTTTAAAAAGATGGTGAACCTCAGGACCCCAAGGCCCCAGAGTTTCAAAGTTAATTTAGACAACCAATGCAATTCCGCCTTTTACTGACGTTTTCCGTGTATTTATCTATTATTTTGACGCTATACTGTTTTGATGTACACTATATTTTCAATATTGGTATAGGTACAAGACGTAACGTAAAATTCGTTATAATAATAATAATAATAATCATTTATTTGCAAAAAAAACATGGTATAAATTTGGTGTTAGTAAATAAATTTGCTGACACCAAATAAAAATTAAACAACCAAATTTGCTTTTTGATTTTGATTTTGATTTGAAAAAAAATACTCTAATACACATGAACATACAACTTTTACTATATTTACTTAACCTAGGAATTTCACTAATGACAAGTCTGCATGGATCTCTACGATTTCGCGCGCAAGCGCCATCTACTGTTTGAAAGAGGTTTTTATGTTTCCATACAAACATACACACTTCGAAGATATAAAGAGAAGGTAGTGGCAGTAGTCCAAGACTCTTAAACACTGGTCGGCACGAGTCCAAAGGACAAAGCCCAAATAATGCTCGAATGCTCTTTATATCTTACTTCTTTTCTTTATATCTACAAGATGCCAAACAAGCATTCGCTTATTGTAAGTGTTTACCGTTGTAATAGACGCTTGCTGCGCTTTCGCGCTTTGCCGAGCCGCAAAAATCTCTTCACACTTTTCTAAAAGAGTTTTATACTGTATCTACTTCTAAGTGAAGAAGCAATTTTGAACTTAGAATATATATATGTTCATTTTACTGTCAATTAATTAAGATCAAAGCGACATACATTAAACTGATACTACAATTTTGAACACAGGAACCGCAAATTAAAACCACATTGTGCTACTGGCTTAGATTTATGTCGGGGATGGTGAGCCACGCTGTGACGTAACGTCAACGTCACGTGATCGTAAATTTGGCCGTAAATGGTTACCCGTCGGGCTGAAACAGCTTAAATTGATAGCGTAACTATATTCTCTTCGATACAACAAGCGTATTAGCCCGCCTGAGTATTAAGCGGTTACTCAGGGGTTAATCTAGGCACTTGTAAAAACGATGGTATCATCAGTATAACGATTACACAGTTTCCCCTTCTACACACATAACACAATCATCAAATTATTCAAATGTAAAGTATAATTTTTTATTTCTTCACACCTTCCCATAAGGATGGAAGGTAGGCAGGTAGGTGTAAAGGGTATTTTAGGTTCCAACGTTACAGATGGCGAGACCATCGCCGTTCCTCAAGCACTTACTTCTCAGACGTATGCAGGTTTCCTCTCGATGTTTTCCTTCACCGTAAGAGGCTCGTTATATGTATAATATTGAATATTATATCTATAAGCTTTCCCACAAGAGCTCTCTAAGCGGTAAGCAGAAGAATATTAACGCTTATTTTGCCGGAAATATATTTGAGTGTCAATATGACCAGATTCCGAGTCCATCGCTGTTTTTCAAGCACGACTTCATTTGTTAACGTACTAAACTAAACAAAATAAAATAAATACATTTGTTCGATGTAATATAAGTCGCCCAAATGTTGTTTACCCTCTAGCTCTGTCTCGTATGTAAATATGGCATCCCTGTGGGAGTCGACTACCTACGTTTGTTCATCCTGAAGTATCTCTGGAGGTGTAGGTTATTGCACTTTGGACCTAACCTGAGTCTTATTAAGGTCGTATATCTACTGAATGGCGGGTAATATAGTAAAGGCTTTTTAAATGACGGTCGAAATGTATTAGTTGTAAGATTTTTTACATTATAACCTACTGCCTACCCCTTGAGGGACCCTTGTACGACTTGTCGTACTTGTTGTCTTGAAAATCATATTTGCAAATCAGCACTGAAGAGTTTTTTATGTAAACTGAAAAGTCTAAGGTACCTGCTTCTTCGAATGAGCTGATTCCATTTGTCAAATGTCCATAATGACATTGTTATGGTTCAGTCTATACATATTTAACGGTACCTCGTGTTTTCAAAACAAGCAATAAGTTAACTTTAACATAACTGTAATGCGTAATAAATAATCCTTGAACATAAAAGCTGTACGGACCCGAGTGGAGGCCTACAGATAAGCATCTACGCTCATAATGGCGGCAACGGACGCCATTTTGTGTGTGTAGGGTTGTTGAATAGAATAATACAAATTTTAATTTTCTGCTTGAGAATTGCGTGTTGGGATATGGGAAAACACCAGATGCGCCCCGCACTTTTACCTTTTCGGCGTTATTTATTAAGACTAAGCAAGTCTAAGTTACTGCCTTATAGATTTTGTTCCACTAAAGTGGCAATCAAAGCATGCGGTCCGCCTGATGGTAAGCGGTTACCGCCGCCTATGGACACTTGCAACTCCGGGAGTATTGCTTTCCGTTATTCGCCTTATTATTAATTATTAATATGAAATATAATAAAATATTATATTAATAAATAATTATTAATATAATATACCTTATTAATATGAAATATCCGGATTTTTTCCTTATAACATTAGCTGGCTGCCATTGAAAGTCTTGTCAAGATTGGTCCAGCAGGAGATCAGCGTGAACAGACAGACCGACAAACAAGTACCTTTGTAACAAATAGTTTTTTTATCATCTGTAGGTATTTAAATATGGAATAAGTTTTTGTATTAAAAAAACGGTTATTAAATTACCAAAAAAGGAAAAATTTCCTTCGCATTAAATGGTAAAGATATTAAGGCCAAGTCTAGTAGTCACAGCTTATAGGTGCGAAGGTTTTCGTCGTTGTATCGATTCCTTTGGGATATTATCTGGGTTATGTACACGACTTTTTGTTCCTCTGTCACATATGTGCGCTATACTTAATTGTTTAACTGCTTATATACCACTACTAAGTTAATGTGTATGGAATTCCCAAGATGCTATTATTACTAATCTCGTACCCTAATACACACACTCAACGTAAAGCTTTAATAGTCACAAACAGACACAAAAAAAATAGAGATCTAATTCAATACGCTTTGTGGATATACCGGAACGTCACATCCGTAATAAAAACGTGTGTGACAAAAAAAATTTTCTTCAGCATTTCCTGACAATTCTCACCTACTATTTAATACCGCCTCTAACACTATTTACATCGCAACCCTTTACATGTTGAATATGTTTTTGTTAGCAAAATGAGATATTAAAACGTGTGAGTACACAATTATAATTGGTACTGATAACGTAATGTAATGTCACGTTATTAGTACAGGTCTAAGACTATGAAGTAGCGGGAACTTTGAACTTTTAATATTGCTATTGCTTTACAGCAAAGCAATGATGCCAGATTTCTGGGCACCCAACGTGGGACAGCGATTTGGGATAAATATTTAGCAAATTAATTTTGAAAATGAAGAGATGTTAGCATGAAATATTATTCATGCTAAGAATGGAATTGCTGTTTTTTTTCGGTGTAAAGCACTTATCTTTTACTTACTTAACTTATTTAAGTTATTATATATAACTTATTTAAGTAAACTTATTTACTTTACACATAACTTATCTTTTAGCATTTATACCCGCAAAAAATGGAACTACCTGCCAGAGTCGGTATATTCAAGTAATAAAGATCTGGGCGCCTTCCATCGACGCTTAGCCCTAGAAAAGGTGGTGCTTAAGAGCGAGCTAATAATAATAAAAATTTAATACATTTATTAATAATACAAGTATGTGGATAAATAAATAAAACTTAATACAGCTCACTGTTTATTGCATTTCTGCGAAATATTCCGTGTTACATTTGCAAGTACGTTATTGTTCTCAATAACAGACGAGATGTGAAAAAAGGAAAAACGTGAAGAAATTCAATTTATTATTATTCCGGGACCGAATTTACTTTTTACGGGAGAAAGCTTTGTCTAAAGTAATTTCCAATTTACTTCGACCTCACTTTGTAAATGAAGTCAAATTAGGAAAGTCAACTTACAAAAAGTCACTGAGATTAATTACTTTACTTTAATATTACATCCGAGTTCTAAAACTATGGCCTCCTTCTAATATCGCTTATTATTAAATAAAAAGATGATGCGATATTATGCGGATATGGCGTCCATGTTTCATGGTAATGAAGAAGACTGAGGCATTTCTTCTAAAGGAATATGCAGTACACTTTAAGATGAGAAAGTCCCAATTCTGGACAAAGTTACTCTAATAAATCTCTCTCAAGGGCCTCTGAAGATGTAGACAGAGGTATCAGAACACTCACCGAAGATATGTTTAGATGTCAACGTGAATGATTGTCACTATGTTTCAAGCATAATTATTCATACGTAATTAATTGAACTCGTTCTTAATATATTGTAGGTATCCTTGTATGGGTATGATGTTTTCCTCCATCATATCCGTGGGCATTTTACATATGCTCGTGATGTGATAGATCAATTCAGAAAAAACTGATAGTTACAAGCCGGGGCTCGAACCTGAAATCTTTGTTTTGTAGTTAACGAATCAAGCCACTCGGCTCTGCTAAGTTCCCTAAATCTACAATCGGCATAATTTTTATATAAACCTTTTTTTTATGGAACGAACCTCATATATCCTTCTCTCCCCAGAAGATATTTTTGGTCTCGCGTACAATACGATAAATACGTTTTTCGTAATTGGATTACGTACGCCTCTCTGCTCCAGACGCACACGTTTCACGGCACAAAAGTTAAATTGGGACGTTTATTTTAAATCCTTTATTTTAAATGGACTTGGGTTAACTCGGTTTTTTGGAGTGAAAAATACTTTTTCACAGCTTTCTAGTGTTGAAGCGGTAAATTGAATATTGTACAGCTGCTAAAACATGTTGTTAATGCATATGAAATTATTAAAAAAGAAATTGTATGCCTTATTCTGTTCGTTTTTCATTTTCACCGCATTCTTTTTAACATACATTCAGAACGTTAACCGAAACAAGTTTAACAATATATACGGGTTTTCCGTTCGAATTTGGAGCTGCCCGACTGGGGCAGGACCTCCACCTTATAGAAGTCCGTAGCCAAATAACACAATTTATTGTGTTGTGTTCCTACGTGGTGAATAAGGTTTCCAGTAATGAGCTCCTTAGAGGGGAGGATTGTTACAATGTGTTGGAAGCAGAGGGATTAAACCCTATGCTGCCAACACACTATAACACTCCGAACACAGAGTGGCAACACGCAAGTGATACTTCGGTATCGTGAGCGTAAATAGGCTACGGTAACCGTTTCCCATCAGGTGGGCCGTATGCTTGTTTGCCACTCTTGTTGTATAAAAAAAAAAAAAAAAATTAATATAACACAAAGTCAAGCAAGCAAGCAAGTCCGAACTGAGTAGTTAGAGGTAGGGCATAACGCGAAACCCGTTATGCCCTACCTCTCTTAAATAAAATCTAATAAAATATATCCCCGGCGAAAAGTGGACGTGTTACTTCATATGTTAGTTACAAAGTATATAGTATATTAATAATAATAGTACATTATAAAAAGAAAAAAAAATGGGCTAATTTAAGCATTAAAAAAATGAACACCAAGAAAAATATTTATAAAAATATTCTCAAAGTGTCGACAGCACTTGGCAAGGTAATGCAGTGTTGGAATTTCATAAAGTGGTCGAGAGGCATGCAAATTTGAATGCAGTGTTGAAGAGCCAAGTGAAAAGTGAAGAGAGTTCCAGCACTTTACTAGATAAGGTGGCGAAGGGCTCTCCAGATTAGCGCCGCAAAGAAACTTCAAGAATGTTTTCAGGCTTCTGGCGATCGTTCTAAGATAAAATGTATGACTACGAGGAGACATTTAATTATTATTATACATTGGAACAGGGCATATACTTTGCATGAAGATTACATAACTATTTTAAAAATAGAAGCATAGCCTGTATGATTGGCACCCACCGTGGGACTAACATGACTAGTTCAAATCATCACCTATTAAACAATATTTGGCAGCATTAGGTCCCAATATTGGGCTTAGCTTTCCTGCAAATATTGCTTATTACAAATTATAAAAGCAAAAAATAGGGCATTATTGTTAAGGGAATGAAATTTGCCAGTTTCAAAGAATCCTTTTACTTTGTAGTGATAAAGACCGTTGAAAAATTAATAAGAACCAAGTATTTAAGATGAAACAACAAACAACCTTAATGAATACGTTTTTAATAGCACCCCCGACTTAAGTAAATATTTAACGAGGGTACGAACTGCAACGACTTAATCGGCCAAAATATGACTTTTAACGTCTTTGCTGGAAGACATAATGTCTTATACATATAAACTAAGATATGTACGTGAGCCTACCTACCCCCGTTAGAAACTCGGCGTGATGATATGTATGTATATATATATGTATGTGAGCTGAAAAGCTAGTCGTTAAGAAACTATGTCAGGGCTAAGCTCCTAGAAATAAGCTTTGTCGAGTGGCTGCATAATGGCTGCGAGCAACGTGAGCGACTTCAATGAGAAATTGAAATACGTTTAACCTCGCTACATGCATGCATGACATTAACAGATTAAAACGGGTTGTATTTAATTGGTGGGTTACTTATAATCGTTTTACGGCCTTCGTTTTAATTTGATATGTTCATTTAAAGGGACCGCTTTTTGTAAATGTTCGGCGGCAGTAATATGGAATAATGGTGCAGTTTCTTCTTCTTTTCTCCACCCTAGCAGCAATGGTAGCTTCCCTTAACTGTGGTTGCAGCATCTTAGAAGTTGCTGGCTAGATAGCTTTGTGTGTTTAGGTTAAGAAGCGAAAGTTCCTAGAACTCACGCTACGAGAGACAATTAACAAAGGGACTCTATAATCTTTAATATCCATACCATCCAGACGAGAATTCCGCTTTACTTAAAAAAATCACACAACAACTCTTCCAAAAGAATTCTTTTTGTGCCTTCCCTTAAAACGAAACTCTAAAGCAACCAAATACTCGGCGTGAATACTCTGAATGCTGTAAACCTATTAAGCGTACAATTTTGGAATTTGGTACGTCGTTACGCAGGTGTACTTCGCTTGTAATGTAGATGCTATTTCTAAACACAACAGCAACCTTTAATGTGGATGAAAAAGAGGATTCCTATGCAATAATTTTGTCTTATTTTAAAAGCAGCTTCGGTGTGATTTTCCATTTAAAATGAAAGCTCATATTTTAATATTTTCGCAGAGGTTTGTGTTTTAAATTTGTTTTTCAACTTTCATAATAACCACTTTGTCAAAGGAGGGCATATTCAAAGTAAATTTTCAAAAGTATGAACATCTTTACATTTATTTAATTCCGATTCTTCGTCCTAATGTCTCCATTATTTTGTGAAAAAATATTTATCGCTGGTTTTGTAGATTACTTTATTGAGATAATAAATAGCACAGACTCCATTTCATTATAAGTGCTTTTGTAATAGGATTTTCATGCTCACTACCAAGTAATTTTACAGTGTCATGTAAATCATAAGCTTTAAGGGACATTTCTGAATGTATATCTAGCGGTAGCATAGACAAAAGGGACCTTAGCTCAGGGGCTGAGTATCGAATCAAAATATACAAAACTATGTATTTTTATTCAATGTTATATTAAATATAATCAGTCCTCAGTTTTTCAATCGAGATCTGTTGCACATAAAACATATCTTTATTGTTCAATCTATTGTTGAACATATCTTTGTTGAATTTTACAGACATAAGTCCCATCCCTCATCTTAATTTATAGGGCCCGTCAAGACACACGGTGGTATTTCGGCTAATTTCCAACCGAGGCGCGTCCAATTTGTCGCTCTGCTTGCTCGACAACTTTGTTACACTTTGTGACGATGCTGTGGGCTGATTTAAACTCTGTTTATTTGCGGTTTATGACCGAAGTTTTGGTGAAATGTGCTCCGCTGGGCCTCCTCGCAGTATTTATGTTCATACTTTATTTAGCTATAGTCATAATAATGCAATGTTTTCACACTTTCTATGTTATTTCTTTTTACACTGTGTTGTCATATTTTTAGGCCGTGGTAGCGAAAGATTCAAATGGGCAAGTCTCGAGGTTATTTTTTTTTAGTTTGAGTTTGAGTCTACGTGGTCTATGTGTTCTTATAGCTGGAAATGTTTTGAAATGTTAATGGTAATTTTTTGTAATAGTCAGTAAAATATACACACATACATACATACATACATACATATAATCACGCCTCTTTCCCGTAGGGGTAGGCAGAGACCACTTCTTTCCACTTGCTACGATCCTTACATACTTCTTTCGCTTCGTCCACTTTCATTATTCTCTTCATACATGCTCTTCGGTTTAGGTACTCTTGACCTGAAAAATATGAATTAATTAAATTAGTTAAGTAATATAATTTGTTAAGTAGTAATCCTGTATAGGTTTTAAGTCGTCGGTTTCGTTTTATCTGAACCATATTACTAAACGTATGATAATAATAATCTCATCACACATTCCCAAAAAACATTCTTTTCATTGGTATATTTAGGTGCCAACATGACAAATGCTGGTAAAACGTAAAGCTCGTAAGGTTATAAATTACCTTGTTTTAGGCATAGCCGGCCTGAATTTGAGCCTGCTATCTTGAGTTTCTTCGATGACTATCTTTTCTCTGATCATGGTATATTAATAAATTACACCACGCTAACAGCATTAAGGCAGGCCGACTCAAAGCCAACATAACCCCAGAACTGGAATAACACTGAATTTGAATTAGTCCTTAAAAGTTCGGGTTCGTCCATTATGAAGGTCATTATAAGGGGCCGAGCGAAGTTTTAATGAGAAGAGGTCCTGCCGCCATCACGGACACAGATAAGGGTAGGTGTAATCCGTACTTAATTGATTCGCAAAGTGTCGACGCAAGCCCCTAAGGACGGCTAGCCATTGAGGTCGGTATCAATGCCGTTATGAGAAGGGTTGCAGTTATTCGTTAATTCGACGATAAATAAATCAAGATCTGAGGTTTGCAGCGTCAAACTGTGTTTGCTTAGCGCCTAAGAACTGCCTGGCTGGAGACATGTTGGGCCATTGCTCGGTTAATTGGCTCGTGTTACCGAAACGAAAGAAAAGTCTTAGAAGGTAATTTTTCTCTGATTTAAGATTCAGTAGTTAGTTACTTCTTGTCATAAAATATTTTTTTAAAGTTAATATACAGGCATTATAATTATGCCCGTTCCGATTGTCTGTTACAAATTCTAACCATAATCAGAATTAACAGATTACAGAATAAAAAGCTTTCATCCAAATTCTTGATTCCATTTTGCAAATCCTAAAGTGCTTTTTGGTTAAGATTTTACTTTTGATTGAATAATAAGTTTGACAGGCTTTTTCATAAAGGGCTACGCATAAGGGTCAATTGGCATTCGAGCAGTCCAAACTGATACAGCTTGGATTCTCGAATGGATCAAATGGTACTTATTTTCCTGAAGCAATATTTTCAATAAAACCCTAACAGCTTGTCACCGTTTCTCAAGCACGACTATATACTCACATATTTTTTTTTAAACAAACGCAAGCTTCGTCGAGATGTTTGCCTTCACAATAAAATACGTAGTGGGTTAAATCACTGTACTTATGTCAAGAAAAACTCACTAGTATGGACTGCCGGACTCTGCAATTGTAATATGTTATTGCAATTGCAGGAGTGGTTTTATTAAGCGCCTGGGATATTACTTAATAGCTTAATAGGCGCTTAGTAAAACTCTCGGTCACCACGACTAAAATGTCAAAATTATTAAAAATATCTCTTAGCAGTTCAAAGCATCTTCATAAAATCAATATTCAATAAACTTGAAACGAGCGCCTGCGCAAATCAATGATCACAAACTTCTTCCAGGGGTCTAAGTCACTTTTATCACATCAACAATGCCCTTTGAAACTTCATTTTCTCGAGTTAACTTCATGAAACTCACAACTTTCTTGTAAATGAACAAGAAACGATTTCTGAAGTAATTATTCAGGACCGTAGCTCGCTCGATGGCCCTTTAAAGGCTTTTCATTAACCTGAAAAGGTGACGCAGAGCTCATTAAAATTTTAAATCCCCTTACAGATTGACCTAAGCTTGGATTTCGGAGAAACCTGCAAGGATCAAATTGTTTCTAGCGTTATAATAATATAATAGCTAAAGCCAAGTTCTGAAATAGAGCTATTGTGGACAAATAGTTCAAAAATTCACGTGCAACGCAAAGATTACAAGTTCGAATACCGACTGTACCAATGTTTTTTTCGAACTCAAGTACAAACCACGAGTTTTATGGTAAAGGAAATATCGAGAGGAAATCAGCATGGGAGAAATACCTATATGAAAAAAAATGCAATGCATTTTCTACAGAAAATTTGCCACGTTGGCACCGAAATATATTCGGGTGAAAAAAAAAAGGTGTTTTATTACACCCCAGCCTACCCCTTCTAGGACCCTTATGGAAAGGCGGGAATATACATATAAAGAACAGCTCCATCTGTCAGCACTGGTTTTAGCTCAATATAAATGATTAAAAATCGCATTGAAATCAGCAAAGCTACAACAAAGTGCCCAACCCATTAGTAACAAGGTTACCGAGTTGGACAAAAGGTGGTTTTTCGGACAAAAGGCAGTCCATAAAACTGTCATCACCAGTCGACCATCAATTACACCAACGAGTAAGCGTTTAATGACAATGCAATGTCGACGGAGTAGCCACTAGAGTGCCGCAATAAGCCTCACACATGTCAAACAACGTTAGAGAAAAAGAGAGAAGAACTTTATACGAATAATTTACAATTACAAAAATCTACCAATGACGTGGTGGGCGAGTGGTCCGAGTAGTTGCCTGCGACACAAAGATCGCAAGTTCGAATCCCGACTGTACCAATGAGTTCTTCTGAACTTAAGTACATTGATTAGTCACACCACGAGCTTTACGGTGAAGGAAAACATCGAGAGGAAACCTGAATACGTCTGAGAAGCAATTCAATGGCGTTTGTATAGTCGTACTTGAGTAATGGCCTCACCATCTGTCAGCTTGGCACCTAAAATATATAACCTCTGGCGGAAAGTGGGTGTGTGGCTATTAACTTCAAATTCACCTACAGAAATAATTGTATTCAGTTAAAACTATAGCAGAGCCGTGGATATTTTCTTCGTTTTGCTTTACCGGAGTACGACGCACGGCTTAGTACTTGCTACGGAGCTGTCCCACACTGCCTGCTACGATGTACTGCCTACGACATATATGTACATATACGAGGACATATGAGTGTTTTAAAATGGTTTCTACCGAGTTATTTCGCACTTTTCGTCCGACGCAGTTCTATTTACTGCGGCCGGTATCTAGGTATGCAAATTTTATGGGCGTTTGAAGTAGTTGAAATGGATGGAATGTGGTGTTGCCTAGGTAATGAATTTGCAAATAAAAGGTATTGCAGAAAAATTGCCATTGTACAAAAATAATATACGTAATGGTAAAGTTGCAATTATGTTGGTACATAATTAAGGTAATTAATTATATTCGATTTGTTGGTACTTCTGATAGTGTAGCAACTGCACCAATGAGTTTTCTTAACTTAACTACTGTGATTTATCGCACTTTACTATGTATCACGTTGGCACCTAGTTACAATCTTATGACGGAGGTTAATTGCATAGTTTTGAAAGTTTTATGTAATGTGGTGGAGAAAGCCGCATGGGAGCTCTCATGGAAAACACAACCTTATCCTTACACTTCAATAGAATCCACATATTGACGCAACTAATAATAATATGGACGCTGATCCCGATACCGGTGGGCCCCTATATTTGATATTATAAAATATGTTTTTCTTCTTAATAAAAAAAAATACTTTATAAGAAGTTTGTCGAATAAATGTAATAATAAGAAGCTTATAATATGCTCTACTTCCCACCCGGGGTAGGGGGGGTAGTATATTTTAGGATTGGCAGCGCGCGAGCTATACCACTGGTATTACAAGCGTAAATAGGCAGCGGTAACCGCTTACCATCAGACGGAACGCATGCTCGTTTGGCGTGTGGTATAAAAAAAATATTAAACATAAATTTACCAACAAAACTCAAACCTACTGACACTTCAATGATAGAATGTGAAATCAACAAGAGTAATTTTAATTCAGCCCTGTGATATCCGGGCGTATCAGGTATATACCCGGGTATAATAAGGTAAATGCCCGGGCCCTGGAATAATGCGGCCGTCTAAAGAGAGTGACCCGGGAGAATACTGATGAACCAGGACCCGGGAACATCCATATTAATCACTAAGCTCGCCTGTTGCGCTGCACAATATTAAATATATCTTGAAATTGTTTTCCACGTAATAAATTCAAACATTACTGTGTAATTATTTACTATGAAGAAGGATAATATTATATACTAGCTGTGCCCGCGACTTCGTTCGCGTGGTTGTCGAAAACTAAAATGCGTCGCTTAGATAATAGTGCAATACCCACGTTTCCTTCAATAAGAAGGGGGTAATGCAAGCTACGAACTAATAAAGATTTTGCGAATAAAGCACATAAAAACTTTATTTAATGAGAATCTTGATTATGTTAATGCTTCTCATGTACTATGTTAGCGACAGCATCACTCGGAACATATACAAAAAGGTTGTTTGGGTTTCTAACACGATAAAAATTTAAATTTGAAAAGCAATGATGAGTGAGGTCTACCCCCGCAACGGATAACGTTTGCCCTTAGATTTTGTTAATAGTCATAGCGTAACGGAGGCCAACTGGGAAATTGCACACGTTTGAATCAAAAAGGCAAATTATTTGGGAAAAATAACCTGTTAAGATTTTGGTTTCGTTGAAGATTTGTTCCTTTTAGCCAAGTGCCGGTGACTGGTCCTCCGACTTTTAAATAAATTGTGTGTGCTGGAAGACGGTGCATTTAGGAAATCATACAACTCTACCGCATAGTTGGCGGCATCTTTTTCGTTCATAACCGTGTTAATAGATGTATATTCCCTTCTTTCCCTAGAAACTTTTGAACGATGCTGCTTGGTTGTTTTGAGGGGTTTGTGATCTTTGTGGGCTCCCCGTATATAGAGGAAATGAGCTCCAGCTGTGAGGCAACAGAACAATAAAGTCTCTCAACTAAAATTATTTGACCACCTGCTTGAATGGGATATGTACCGTCATCAGACGGCATTGCAGAAATTTGTGAAATTCTGCGCGTTTAGGGTGCCTCTTAAGTGGGCTCGCATATTAAAGTTCAAATGAGTCGATAAAACACTACGCCATAAAATACTTAGACTTTAGACAGGCACCTATCAGCTCTCGATCCTCGGGTTAGTATAAGGAGTGCCTGAAGTCACTACAGAAAAGTACCCTAGCACCTCCCATTGACCGATAATTTTTCTATATGTATAGCTTCCACAGCTTTGCGGTTTGCCATCGTAAGCTCGTCCCAAATTATAAGTAAGCAATCGCATAAAACCCTTACTTTATCACTATTGCGATAGAGACACGTCGCAAACGGGGCTTTCTGGGTGCTCCAAATCGATGGGTATTTTAAACGTTGTATGTGAAGATCCTCCAGACAATGTTGCTGTTATTCCCGAGTTGACAGCGCCAAGAGCAATTTTATTTTGCCTCCTAATTCGAATTTTGGTTAGCCAATGCTATTTAATTATTTCTCAAAAAGTTTTCTGAGTTCCATTGGGTTCACCTAAAATCATCATCACACTCTATCAAATATTTGATGCTGTACTGGCGTTAAATTTGATCAGCCACTTTGCAGTGTTTCTTCAAACTTTTTGGATCGTAATTTATTTCTGACGCATATTCTCTTTTACATACACACATACGATCACGTCGAGTCCCTGACGGAGTAGGCAGAGGGTATAGAGTGCCAGTTCTCTCTAGACCTCTTTCGCTTTGTCCACATTCATCAGTCTCTTCATACATGCCCGTCGGTTTTGAGTATTCTTGACGTTCCCGCCCTTGAGCGTCAGATTGATTTCATGTAGATAGTTGAAACGTGATCTTCCTATACCTCTTCTTGCACACACTTTTGCTTTGTAGGTGTATCTGTTTCGTCAATCTTTCTTTACTTATCTTTTCTATATGTCCAAACCAACATAACATGTCTTTCTTCATCTTTACAATCACCCCCTCATTCACGACAGTTGATTTGCGAATCTTTTCATTACAGATTCGATTTAGGATCGTTACTCCGTACATTTTTCAAAGAGATCGCACCTCAACTGCATTTAAGCTATTTTCATACTTCCTTGACATACCAGGATTCGCTGCCATAGAATAAAGAAGGCACCAGACACCAGACTTTTACTGCCCATCAACGCCGACAGGGCCCCATTCACCTTATTGCCGGCAGTTATCCCTCTTTCAATATCTTTTTCATACTTTCCACCCCGTGTGAACATGCTTCCTAGATGTAAAAATTCATTCACGTGCTCTGATTTGCTTGACTCTCTTTCAATTTGTTCCCCATCAACTGTCGATGTTTGCAAGACGCACTGAGTGAGCGGGTTTATTCCTCTACTCATAAATATATCTTCTATGGCCAACAGAGACGTATTCTCGCTTGAGAGGGTGCAACGCTCTCGATCAGCTGGTAGACGCACTTCGCGTTCCTCGATGTCCTCCTGGGAGCGCAAAGTCGCGGTCAGAGTTCTTTGCGAACTTAAGCGCGACTCCCTTTCCGTGAATATTTCAGATTCACGTGAATTCAGAGTGCCTGGTAAAGCACCGTGCCGGTCATCCAATACCGCGCTTCTTCTGATTCCGGAGACCTACTTAGTCTCATCCTTTTCGCATTCCGGCTACGCGACGAAAGTATTTTTTTTATAGAATGTATTTTCAAGGGAAATATCAATATACATACATATTCTCTCTAACTCTTTCCCGTAGGGGTAGGCAGAGACTACTTCTTTCCATTTGCTACGATCCTTACATAAATATCAAACCTATAATAAATCAAATAAATTCAATCAAAACTGTCGGGTGAAAACCAACACCATAGAAATTACCGAACACCTATTTATATACAAATTTAAAAACACAACAATTCAGATCATTTGTACGTGTTGCGATAAAAACGGGTCGAAATCACAAACTTTCAAACGAATGACACTGTTCTAACTACGAAGAAATTATATCTACCTACTCGATTCAATTTCGTTACTTGAAAATAATTAACAAACCTATGTATAAAAATTTTGAAGAATAATAAACTTCCAGACAACCAACACCTTATTTCTAAACAATTCGGAACTCACAACGCCATCTATCGAATATGAAAGTTAACATTCGTTCTATTTTGGCGTTTCAAGTTAACTGAATTGCGTGCGTGAGAATTTTTTTAATACATATTATCTAATATCTCTTGATAGAGAGAACCGATTGCGATGAAACAAAAACTAAGTAATACCTCCAGCTGCGCACAATTTTTACGCATAAAAGTTATCTACATTGGTTTCGTATATTTTACGTGATACGTGAACATGCTTATAGACAAACAGACAAACAGACAAAAATTCCAAAAATGCTGGAAATGGGTTCTGTTGGTTATCCTTAAACACCCTAGCAATTTTTTTAAAAATATATTCGATGTACAAAAACGATTTTTCTACAGATTTATTATATGTATAGACATGCGAAGTTTGTGAGGATATTCTTTAAATTTTCAAGTAGAAAGTACTGAAAGGGATTGAATATAATGTGACATAGATGTAGACTATTAGCTCAATTAACACATAGATGACACTAGATTACACGCTAGTATATTTTTTTTCTGAAATGATACACCTCAATGTTTTATTCCAGAGAAAACATTGCCATTGAAATCAAGTTTTACGTTGGTAAAAAGGTTGGGCAAGGCTTGTAAATACATACATATCATCACACCGAGTCCCAACACGAGGAGCAGAAAGAGTAGAGCGCCAGATCTGTCTAACTTACAGACCTCTGCATACATGCTCGTCGCTTTCGAACAGGTACTCCTTATCATTCCTATCCTTCTCCATCCACAATACTGTATAAAGAAAATACGTTCTTGTTTATTTCAGACAGCGTACAGATAACAATTTTTCATAAGTCAAACCTTCTCGAAACCAGACTTACTTCTATCCATCGCGAAGTAAACATTTGCTAAAATAACCCAAAGCAAACAAGCTATAAAACCCTTTCAGTAAACTGTTGTAACAAGACACCTGTTTGTCAAACGTAACCGATCGTCCCTTGCGAAACGTATGAACAATTTTCCGCCAATAGGTAAAAGCGTAGTCAGAGAGTATTCAAACCGATTCTGATTTATATCCGGACCATGTAAGTCAAGCAATATCCGGATGCATCCGAGAGCGAGTGAGGTGCGGGAAATTACATAATTTTTCACTTCACACCTCATTCATTCTCACCTCATTCACCAACATTCATTTAGCAAGTGGGTAAATGAGCTTGTAGAAATTTAAAGCCGCCAGACCTTTTCTTTTAAAGATGTATATATGATATGTACAGTATGATATTCAACGACCCATAGTAACGAACAATATGTCCAATCACTTCCTCTCTCCTTTGTTAAATAATATTAATTAATGTTCTACTTTTTGAAACCTTTTCCGTCTAGCTAATCTTTTCTACTCGCCTTCAACACCATATCTCAAAAGCCTACAGCATATCTCAATTCCATTGTGTCATGGTCTACGTCCTACACCAACACAATGCTGAGCTCCACACAACGTAATAGCCAATAATAAATAAAATTGGTCCTCTCATGTTATCCCGTTAACGTTTCAAACAACCACCCGCAACGCAACTGAATTGTTCTTTGTATATATTTTCATTACACGATTATTAATATTACAAGATGACGTGAGACGACCCTCGTGAAATTATTCGGGTGGTGTCTGCAGTGAATTTATCAGTAGGTCACGCGCCGGGTTTATGACGATAATAAAAAGTAGAACAACACCTTCATCTGACTGATGAGATCTGTGAGAGAGTGCCTTTGTCAAATTGAATGGTTGATATTAACTCACAAGACTTTCAAACTTTAGTACGATCCTATATCATCACGACGAGTGCCTCAAGGGGTAAATGGAGAGAGCAGAGCGCCAACTCTCTTTAAACTTACAGGCCTCTTTCGCTTTATCCAAATTTATTCGTCCCTTGATACATACTCGCAGGTTTCGTAAACTCTAGAAGTCTTTAAAGTAATTTTCACACACACACACACTACATAGTTCCAGACATAAAGAGTAAAATATTCTTACCTTATTACCAAAGCAACCGCTATGAAAAGAAATAACCTTTATCCTTATGTTGACTAGACGATTTCATTTACACAAACGAAACTATAGTTAATAAGAGAGCGAGTCACAAACGACAAAGACATTCTGTTTATATGGCGCCTTGTTACTCGACCCAGGAGGCTTATTACCGTAAATTAGGTTACACAGACTAGAAAAATGACAGTGGTGAATATTTAGCAAGATGGCGGCGCGTGGGGATAATTAAAAATAATTACAAAGCGACACCGCGGCGCTTTATTGAATTAGTGATTCAACAAGCAATTGTTAATTTATTATATCAAAATCCTGAACAATACGACAATGAAAAATCAAGTAGCACTACAGAAATTAAAAAGTTTGACGCCTTACACAAACCATCCAGGCATGAGGGCGTGCCTTATAAATAAACAGACAGGTACTAAGTATATAAGATTCGAATGGTTCGGGAAATCTTTACATAGCATCAAATAAAATCGCTACCCATCATCTATTCGCGTAGAATTTATTAAACTACTCAACCAATTATTTTAATGCGTTTTTCAAAAACTGATTTTTTGAGTGATTCAAGGGAAAGGTTTGTATGTATAGTTGTATACAATTGTAGCCCAAAGAAAACACATAATTTATATCGAAGAATCCTTATTGATCCCGTCGGTATGTCATACTCACTAAGCCTTCTTTTCAAGTTGTTTCTCCTGTTTGCCATTAACGGTGGTCCGCTAACGCACGCTTAAAATTACCAGTTTTAACTTACCAGCATACTAGTCGCGACTCGGACCAGACAATTTTAAATGAAATTGATCCTTACCTGAAACAGAAGAGGTTTTAAATTAGAAAATTCATTGTTTCCTCGCTACTAAGGGAACGCAATGTCCACTGCTGGAATTCCGTCATTAATAATGGTAGACCCGACTGAACTGACATTTATTGTAATGTACGTTTGAGACCGGGTTCGTGAAAATCCTTGCTATTTTCGGACAAATGACGTACCTATACAGCCGTGAAATATCTAGGTACGACTGTCTCGAGTCAGAAGCCATGATAAATGATAGCCGTCTCCATCGGAAATCCGATGAATTTCACTTATACGTAGTATATAGGTACATCCCTTAAGATATATTTAGGAGAATTGCTCCATACAGCTAAATTGAAGGGAACTGGTGCCTATAGCACAGGGTATCCTAGCTTAGGTGCCAGTTGCTATTCACTATGCTAGTTATGCTAATACAATCTACTTATGCCTCCGATACTCATCTGAGTGTATTTGAATTAAGAATATAATTTTCTCTCTCGACTTACCTATTATTTACCTATTATAGACCTATTTCGTTACACCTACCCACTTAGTTATATTATATCCAGAATTAAGTCTCTTCATACCTGTTCAGTTTCGAGTACTCTTGACGTTCCACCCTTGAGTGTCAAATCGATTTGATTTAGGAAGTTGAAACATGACACGTCACCTTTGTCTTATTAATTTCCATCTACCCACATATTGTGTATTGTAACTAGTGACGTTATTTTACTTTTTTTTATACAACAAGAGTGGCAAACAAGCATACGGCCCACCTGATGGGAAACGGTTACCGTAGCCTATTTACGCTCACGATACCGAAGTATCACTTGCGCGTTGCCACTCTGTGTTCGGAGAGTTATAGTGTGTTGGCAGCACAATGGGTTTAATCCCTCTGCTTCCAACACAATGTAACAATCCTCCCCCCTCCCCAAGGAGCTCATTACTGGAAACCTTATTCACCGCGTAGGAACACAACACAAAAAAATGTGTTATTTGTCTACGGACTTCTGTAAGGTGGAGGTCCTGCCCCAGTCGGGCAGCTCCGAATTCGAACGGGAAACCCGTTATGCCCTACCTCTCTTCGAACATGCATTTATATCCTTGTATTTTGCTCATCAATAGTGTGGAAGATAGCTATATAACACACAATGCCAAACTATGCCCGAGCAACAACCTATGTAGCCAGTCATGTGACATGATAAGGAAGTTTATAGTTTCCCGTCCATTTATTTTCTTGTTATAAAAAACTACAAACACACCATACACTGCCATGCAATAATTCAAAGAAATAATGTAGAAAAAGATTTTTTTTCTAAATGCCTTAAACTTTACGTTGCAGCAGATTTTGGTGTAAGAACAAGGTAATTAGGGCTTACATTTCTTTACTAACAAAGTTTTTTTTACCTTTAAGCTCCCTTTAATATATTTGAGCAAATTTAACTGTTGTAGCACCCTGCATTGCTATATTTCCATAAAAGCA
>JACCPG010002662.1:10000-19126 GCA_016069955.1 Drepana arcuata | reverse complement strand
CGATGATTGCGTATTTGGTGAAAGGCAACCAACAAACTGTCCCTTTCTGAAGTATTATAATTATGTATGTATATTGATACGCGTGTCTGAGCACACTTTTACGCTGCGCTGAAGTATCCAGACAAGGGTATTTAAAAAAGTATGATGTGAAGAAAATTTTTTAATCGAAGTCAAATTGTATCGAAAAATTGCAAACCTTAAGTGCCTCACGGCATTACCGTAAGGAGAGCCGCGGTATTAATTTTTATAGGAAAAAATTTGTAACTTTTGTTCTGTTTCAGGTATTGAGCTGGAATTTGGTGTGGACGTGCAGAAGGGGTGCCCGGAGGTGTTGGCGAAGCGGTGATGGTAAGCTACGCGTGTAAAAAGTTTTATGATTTTTCTTAAGAAAATTTACCTCGATGATTGCGTATTTGGTGAAAGGCAACCAACAAACTGTCCCTTTCTGAAGTATTATAATTATGTATGTATATTGATACGCGTGTCTGAGCACACTTTTACGCTGCGCTGAAGTATCCAGACAAGGGTATTTAAAAAAGTATGATGTGAAGAAAATTTTTTAATCGAAGTCAAATTGTATCGAAAAATTGCAAACCTTAAGTGCCTCACGGCATTACCGTAAGGAGAGCCGCGGTATTAATTTTTATAGGAAAAAATTTGTAACTTTTGTTCTGTTTCAGGTATTGAGCTGGAATTTGGTGTGGACGTGCAGAAGGGGTGCCCGGAGGTGTTGGCGAAGCGGTGATGGTAAGCTACGCGTGTAAAAAGTTTTATGATTTTTCTTAAGAAAATTTACCTCGATGATTGCGTATTTGGTGAAAGGCAACCAACAAACTGTCCCTTTCTGAAGTATTATAATTATGTATGTATATTGATACGCGTGTCTGAGCACACTTTTACGCTGCGCTGAAGTATCCAGACAAGGGTATTTAAAAAAGTATGATGTGAAGAAAATTTTTTAATCGAAGTCAAATTGTATCGAAAAATTGCAAACCTTAAGTGCCTCACGGCATTACCGTAAGGAGAGCCGCGGTATTAATTTTTATAGGAAAAAATTTGTAACTTTTGTTCTGTTTCAGGTATTGAGCTGGAATTTGGTGTGGACGTGCAGAAGGGGTGCCCGGAGGTGTTGGCGAAGCGGTGATGGTAAGCTACGCGTGTAAAAAGTTTTATGATTTTTCTTAAGAAAATTTACCTCGATGATTGCGTATTTGGTGAAAGGCAACCAACAAACTGTCCCTTTCTGAAGTATTATAATTATGTATGTATATTGATACGCGTGTCTGAGCACACTTTTACGCTGCGCTGAAGTATCCAGACAAGGGTATTTAAAAAAGTATGATGTGAAGAAAATTTTTTTAATCGAAGTCAAATTGTATCGAAAAATTGCAAACCTTAAGTGCCTCACGGCATTACCGTAAGGAGAGCCGCGGTATTAATTTTTATAGGAAAAAATTTGTAACTTTTGTTCTGTTTCAGGTATTGAGCTGGAATTTGGTGTGGACGTGCAGAAGGGGTGCCCGGAGGTGTTGGCGAAGCGGTGATGGTAAGCTACGCGTGTAAAAAGTTTTATGATTTTTCTTAAGAAAATTTACCTCGATGATTGCGTATTTGGTGAAAGGCAACCAACAAACTGTCCCTTTCTGAAGTATTATAATTATGTATGTATATTGATACGCGTGTCTGAGCACACTTTTACGCTGCGCTGAAGTATCCAGACAAGGGCATTTAAAAAAGTATGATGTGAAGAAAATTTTTTAATCGAAGTCAAATTGTATCGAAAAATTGCAAACCTTAAGTGCCTCACGGCATTACCGTAAGGAGAGCCGCGGTATTAATTTTTATAGGAAAAAATTTGTAACTTTTGTTCTGTTTCAGGTATTGAGCTGGAATTTGGTGTGGACGTGCAGAAGGGGTGCCCGGAGGTGTTGGCGAAGCGGTGATGGTAAGCTACGCGTGTAAAAAGTTTTATGATTTTTCTTAAGAAAATTTACCTCGATGATTGCGTATTTGGTGAAAGGCAACCAACAAACTGTCCCTTTCTGAAGTATTATAATTATGTATGTATATTGATACGCGTGTCTGAGCACACTTTTACGCTGCGCTGAAGTATCCAGACAAGGGTATTTAAAAAAGTATGATGTGAAGAAAATTTTTTAATCGAAGTCAAATTGTATCGAAAAATTGCAAACCTTAAGTGCCTCACGGCATTACCGTAAGGAGAGCCGCGGTATTAATTTTTATAGGAAAAAATTTGTAACTTTTGTTCTGTTTCAGGTATTGAGCTGGAATTTGGTGTGGACGTGCAGAAGGGGTGCCCGGAGGTGTTGGCGAAGCGGTGATGGTAAGCTACGCGTGTAAAAAGTTTTATGATTTTTCTTAAGAAAATTTACCTCGATGATTGCGTATTTGGTGAAAGGCAACCAACAAACTGTCCCTTTCTGAAGTATTATAATTATGTATGTATATTGATACGCGTGTCTGAGCACACTTTTACGCTGCGCTGAAGTATCCAGACAAGGGTATTTAAAAAAGTATGATGTGAAGAAAATTTTTTAATCGAAGTCAAATTGTATCGAAAAATTGCAAACCTTAAGTGCCTCACGGCATTACCGTAAGGAGAGCCGCGGTATTAATTTTTATAGGAAAAAATTTGTAACTTTTGTTCTGTTTCAGGTATTGAGCTGGAATTTGGTGTGGACGTGCAGAAGGGGTGCCCGGAGGTGTTGGCGAAGCGGTGATGGTAAGCTACGCGTGTAAAAAGTTTTATGATTTTTCTTAAGAAAATTTACCTCGATGATTGCGTATTTGGTGAAAGGCAACCAACAAACTGTCCCTTTCTGAAGTATTATAATTATGTATGTATATTGATACGCGTGTCTGAGCACACTTTTACGCTGCGCTGAAGTATCCAGACAAGGGTATTTAAAAAAGTATGATGTGAAGAAAATTTTTTAATCGAAGTCAAATTGTATCGAAAAATTGCAAACCTTAAGTGCCTCACGGCATTACCGTAAGGAGAGCCGCGGTATTAATTTTTATAGGAAAAAATTTGTAACTTTTGTTCTGTTTCAGGTATTGAGCTGGAATTTGGTGTGGACGTGCAGAAGGGGTGCCCGGAGGTGTTGGCGAAGCGGTGATGGTAAGCTACGCGTGTAAAAAGTTTTATGATTTTTCTTAAGAAAATTTACCTCGATGATTGCGTATTTGGTGAAAGGCAACCAACAAACTGTCCCTTTCTGAAGTATTATAATTATGTATGTATATTGATACGCGTGTCTGAGCACACTTTTACGCTGCGCTGAAGTATCCAGACAAGGGTATTTAAAAAAGTATGATGTGAAGAAAATTTTTTAATCGAAGTCAAATTGTATCGAAAAATTGCAAACCTTAAGTGCCTCACGGCATTACCGTAAGGAGAGCCGCGGTATTAATTTTTATAGGAAAAAATTTGTAACTTTTGTTCTGTTTCAGGTATTGAGCTGGAATTTGGTGTGGACGTGCAGAAGGGGTGCCCGGAGGTGTTGGCGAAGCGGTGATGGTAAGCTACGCGTGTAAAAAGTTTTATGATTTTTCTTAAGAAAATTTACCTCGATGATTGCGTATTTGGTGAAAGGCAACCAACAAACTGTCCCTTTCTGAAGTATTATAATTATGTATGTATATTGATACGCGTGTCTGAGCACACTTTTACGCTGCGCTGAAGTATCCAGACAAGGGTATTTAAAAAAGTATGATGTGAAGAAAATTTTTTAATCGAAGTCAAATTGTATCGAAAAATTGCAAACCTTAAGTGCCTCACGGCATTACCGTAAGGAGAGCCGCGGTATTAATTTTTATAGGAAAAAATTTGTAACTTTTGTTCTGTTTCAGGTATTGAGCTGGAATTTGGTGTGGACGTGCAGAAGGGGTGCCCGGAGGTGTTGGCGAAGCGGTGATGGTAAGCTACGCGTGTAAAAAGTTTTATGATTTTTCTTAAGAAAATTTACCTCGATGATTGCGTATTTGGTGAAAGGCAACCAACAAACTGTCCCTTTCTGAAGTATTATAATTATGTATGTATATTGATACGCGTGTCTGAGCACACTTTTACGCTGCGCTGAAGTATCCAGACAAGGGTATTTAAAAAAGTATGATGTGAAGAAAATTTTTTAATCGAAGTCAAATTGTATCGAAAAATTGCAAACCTTAAGTGCCTCACGGCATTACCGTAAGGAGAGCCGCGGTATTAATTTTTATAGGAAAAAATTTGTAACTTTTGTTCTGTTTCAGGTATTGAGCTGGAATTTGGTGTGGACGTGCAGAAGGGGTGCCCGGAGGTGTTGGCGAAGCGGTGATGGTAAGCTACGCGTGTAAAAAGTTTTATGATTTTTCTTAAGAAAATTTACCTCGATGATTGCGTATTTGGTGAAAGGCAACCAACAAACTGTCCCTTTCTGAAGTATTATAATTATGTATGTATATTGATACGCGTGTCTGAGCACACTTTTACGCTGCGCTGAAGTATCCAGACAAGGGTATTTAAAAAAGTATGATGTGAAGAAAATTTTTTAATCGAAGTCAAATTGTATCGAAAAATTGCAAACCTTAAGTGCCTCACGGCATTACCGTAAGGAGAGCCGCGGTATTAATTTTTATAGGAAAAAATTTGTAACTTTTGTTCTGTTTCAGGTATTGAGCTGGAATTTGGTGTGGACGTGCAGAAGGGGTGCCCGGAGGTGTTGGCGAAGCGGTGATGGTAAGCTACGCGTGTAAAAAGTTTTATGATTTTTCTTAAGAAAATTTACCTCGATGATTGCGTATTTGGTGAAAGGCAACCAACAAACTGTCCCTTTCTGAAGTATTATAATTATGTATGTATATTGATACGCGTGTCTGAGCACACTTTTACGCTGCGCTGAAGTATCCAGACAAGGGTATTTAAAAAAGTATGATGTGAAGAAAATTTTTTAATCGAAGTCAAATTGTATCGAAAAATTGCAAACCTTAAGTGCCTCACGGCATTACCGTAAGGAGAGCCGCGGTATTAATTTTTATAGGAAAAAATTTGTAACTTTTGTTCTGTTTCAGGTATTGAGCTGGAATTTGGTGTGGACGTGCAGAAGGGGTGCCCGGAGGTGTTGGCGAAGCGGTGATGGTAAGCTACGCGTGTAAAAAGTTTTATGATTTTTCTTAAGAAAATTTACCTCGATGATTGCGTATTTGGTGAAAGGCAACCAACAAACTGTCCCTTTCTGAAGTATTATAATTATGTATGTATATTGATACGCGTGTCTGAGCACACTTTTACGCTGCGCTGAAGTATCCAGACAAGGGTATTTAAAAAAGTATGATGTGAAGAAAATTTTTTAATCGAAGTCAAATTGTATCGAAAAATTGCAAACCTTAAGTGCCTCACGGCATTACCGTAAGGAGAGCCGCGGTATTAATTTTTATAGGAAAAAATTTGTAACTTTTGTTCTGTTTCAGGTATTGAGCTGGAATTTGGTGTGGACGTGCAGAAGGGGTGCCCGGAGGTGTTGGCGAAGCGGTGATGGTAAGCTACGCGTGTAAAAAGTTTTATGATTTTTCTTAAGAAAATTTACCTCGATGATTGCGTATTTGGTGAAAGGCAACCAACAAACTGTCCCTTTCTGAAGTATTATAATTATGTATGTATATTGATACGCGTGTCTGAGCACACTTTTACGCTGCGCTGAAGTATCCAGACAAGGGTATTTAAAAAAGTATGATGTGAAGAAAATTTTTTAATCGAAGTCAAATTGTATCGAAAAATTGCAAACCTTAAGTGCCTCACGGCATTACCGTAAGGAGAGCCGCGGTATTAATTTTTATAGGAAAAAATTTGTAACTTTTGTTCTGTTTCAGGTATTGAGCTGGAATTTGGTGTGGACGTGCAGAAGGGGTGCCCGGAGGTGTTGGCGAAGCGGTGATGGTAAGCTACGCGTGTAAAAAGTTTTATGATTTTTCTTAAGAAAATTTACCTCGATGATTGCGTATTTGGTGAAAGGCAACCAACAAACTGTCCCTTTCACCAGAAGTATTATAATTATGTATGTATATTGATACGTGTCTGAGAGCACACTTTTACGCTGCTATTATCAGACAAGAATTATTTAAAAGAGTATGATGTCGAAAATTTTTAATCGAAGTCAAATTGTATCGAAAAATTGCAAACTATAAGTGCCTCACGGCATTGCCGTAAGGAGAGCCGCGGTATTAATTTTTATAGGAAAAAATTTGTAACTTTTGTTCTGTTTCAGGTATTGAGCTGGAATTTGGTGTGGACGTGCAGAAGGGGTGCCCGGAGGTGTTGGCGAAGCGGTGATGGTAAGCTACGCGTGTAAAAAGTTTTATGATTTTTCTTAAGAAAATTTACCTCGATGATTGCGTACTTGGTGAAAGGCAACCAACAAACTGTCCCTTTCTGAAGTATTATAATTATGTATGTATATTGATACGCGTGTCTGAGCACACTTTTACGCTGCGCTGAAGTATCCAGACAAGGGTATTTAAAAAAGTATGATGTGAAGAAAAATTTTTTAATCGAAGTCAAATTGTACCGAAAAATTGCAAACCTTAAGTGCCTCACGGCATTACCGTAAGGAGAGCCGCGGTATTAATTTTTATAGGAAAAAATTTGTAACTTTTGTTCTGTTTCAGGTATTGAGCTGGAATTTGGTGTGGACGAGCAGAAGGGGTGCCCGGAGGTGTTGGCGAAGCGGTGATGGTAAGCTACGCGTGTAAAAAGTTTTATGATTTTTCTTAAGAAAATTTACCTCGATGATTACGTATTTGGTGAAAGGCAACCAACAAACTGTCCCTTTCTGAAGTATTATAATTATGTATGTATATTGATACGCGTGTCTGAGCACACTTTTACGCTGCGCCGAAGTATCCAGACAAGGGTATTTAAAAAAGTATGATGTGAAGAAAATTTTTTAATCGAAGTCAAATTGTATCGAAAAATTGCAAACCTTAAGTGCCTCACGGCATTACCGTAAGGAGAGCCGCGGTATTAATTTTTATAGGAAAAAATTTGTAACTTTTGTTCTGTTTCAGGTATTGAGCTGGAATTTGGTGTGGACGTGCAGAAGGGGTGCCCGGAGGTGTTGGCGAAGCGGTGATGGTAAGCTACGCGTGTAAAAAGTTTTATGATTTTTCTTAAGAAAATTTACCTCGATGATTGCGTATTTGGTGAAAGGCAACCAACAAACTGTCCCTTTCTGAAGTATTATAATTATGTATGTATATTGATACGCGTGTCTGAGCACAATTTTACGCTGCGCTGAAGTATCCAGACAAGGGTATTTAAAAAAGTATGATGTGAAGAAAATTTTTTAATCGAAGTCAAATTGTATCGAAAAATTGCAAACCTTAAGTGCCTCACGGCATTACCGCAAGGAGAGCCGCGGTATTAATTTTTATAGGAAAAAATTTGTAACTTTTGTTCTGTTTCAGGTATTGAGCTGGAATTTGGTGTGGACGTGCAGAAGGGGTGCCCGGAGGTGTTGGCGAAGCGGTGATGGTAAGCTACGCGTGTAAAAAGTTTTATGATTTTTCTTAAGAAAATTTACCTCGATGATTGCGTATTTGGTGAAAGGCAACCAACAAACTGTCCCTTCCTGAAGTATTATAATTATGTATGTATATTGATACGCGTGTCTGAGCACACTTTTACGCTGCGCTGAAGTATCCAGACAAGGGTATTTAAAAAAGTATGATGTGAAGAAAATTTTTTTATCGAAGTCAAATTGTATCGAAAAATTGCAAACCTTAAGTGCCTCACGGCATTACCGTAAGGAGAGCCGCGGTATTAATTTTTATAGGAAAAAATTTGTAACTTTTGTTCTGTTTCAGGTATTGAGCTGGAATTTGGTGTGGACGTGCAGAAGGGGTGCCCGGGGGTGTTGGCGAAGCGGTGATGGTAAGCTACGCGTGTAAAAAGTTTTATGATTTTTCTTAAGAAAATTTACCTCGATGATTGCGTATTTGGTGAAAGGCAACCAACAAACTGTCCCTTTCTGAAGTATTATAATTATGGCGAGATACAACTATTACACCCTTTATACGCGCCTGCTATCCAGACAAGGGTATTTAAAAAAGTATGATGTGAAAGAAAATTTTTTAATCGAAGTCAAATTGTATCGAAAAATTGCAAACCTTAAGTGCCTCACGGCATTACCGTAAGGAGAGCCGCGGTATTAATTTTTATAGGAAAAAATTTGTAACTTTTGTTCTGTTTCAGGTATTGAGCTGGAATTTGGTGTGGACGTGCAGAAGGGGTGCCCGGAGGTGTTGGCGAAGCGGTGATGGTAAGCTACGCGTGTAAAAAGTTTTATGATTTTTCTTAAGAAAATTTACCTCGATGATTGCGTATTTGGTGAAAGGCAACCAACAAACTGTCCCTTTCTGAAGTATTATAATTATGTATGTATATTGATACGCGTGTCTGAGCACACTTTACGCTGCGCTGAAGTATCCAGACAAGGGTATTTAAAAAAGTATGATGTGAAGAAAATTTTTTAATCGAAGTCAAATTGTATCGAAAAATTGCAAACCTTAAGTGCCTCACGGCATTACCGTAAGGAGAGCCGCGGTATTAATTTTTATAGGAAAAATTTGTAACTTTTGTTCTGTTTCAGGTATTGAGCTGGAATTTGGTGTGGACGTGCAGAAGGGGTGCCCGGAGGTGTTGGCGAAGCGGTGATGGTAAGCTACGCGTGTAAAAAGTTTTATGATTTTTCTTAAGAAAATTTACCTCGATGATTGCGTATTTGGTGAAAGGCAACCAACAAACTGTCCCTTTCTGAAGTATTATAATTATGTATGTATATTGATACGCGTGTCTGAGCACACTTTTACGCTGCGCTGAAGTATCCAGACAAGGGTATTTAAAAAAGTATGATGTGAAGAAAATTTTTTAATCGAAGTCAAATTGTATCGAAAAATTGCAAACCTTAAGTGCCTCACGGCATTACCGTAAGGAGAGCCGCGGTATTAATTTTTATAGGAAAAAATTTGTAACTTTTGTTCTGTTTCAGGTATTGAGCTGGAATTTGGTGTGGACGTGCAGAAGGGGTGCCCGGAGGTGTTGGCGAAGCGGTGATGGTAAGCTACGCGTGT
>JACCPG010002662.1:0-7500 GCA_016069955.1 Drepana arcuata | reverse complement strand
GCACTGTCTTTTGTAAGGAGTTCTTTGAGGTCATAGGGATCGATCTGGAGGTGGTTGCAGGTTTGTTCATGCTCGAATCGGATTTTGCTGTACTGTGGGCATTCTTTTAGTAGGTGGTTTATTGTTTGAGTTGTGGAAGAGTCGCATGGGCATTGGTCGGTGTTGGTAATTTTAAATCGGTGTAGATAGGCGAGGTGGTATCCGTGGCCTGTCAGCACCTGCGTCAGCGCGAAGCTCGGCTTGATTGCTATGTTGAGCTCGCTGATGCTGGTCAGGTCCGGGCACCATACGCGTGTGTGGACTCCTGTTTGGCTGGTTTGGTATATTTCGTTGCTGAGGGCTCTGTTTTCTTGCTTAATTTTGTGTTTGATGTAACTGATTGGATAGCTATTGTAGTCTGGGGCCTTGTGTGAGGTTGCCGCCGCTTTAGCGGCAATGTCGGCTTCCTCATTTCCTTCAATGCCGGTGTGGGCTTTGACCCACACCAGCTTGATGCGTCCGGGGTATTTATGTAGTGTTTGGTGGATGTTTGTTACGAATGGATTGGTGGAGTTTTGGTTACTTATTTCTTGGAGGCTGGATCTGCTGTCTGTGCATATTATGATGTCTTGGTGTTGTGTTGCGGCTATCCAGTCGCAGGATTTACAGAGGGCGAGGAGCTCGGCCTGGTATACCGAGCAGGAGTTATGCAGTTTGTATTTTTTGATTATTTTATTGCCATTTGGGAGGTAAGCTACGAAAGCGGCCCCGACCCCACCGGCGTCGGTTTTGCTTCCGTCGGTATAGATTTTTACTGTATTAATGGTGCATATTTGGTCTATTTGGGTTTGTTCGGTTGCCAGTTCGAAGGTGTGTGGTGTTCGCAGGGAGGGGTGTAGTAGTGATTCGGGTTTGGAGGGTTTTTCTAATGTGGCGTCACCAGGGAGGTATTGGGTTTCGTGACCGATTCTCGTTCTTTCTACTATTGAGCGTTCTTTGACTTTGAGGTGTATCGGGGTGTATCCTGCTAGTGCGATTGAAGCTGTTGCAGATATGGTTCTGAACCCTTTTATAGTTTTGATTGCAAACCCTCGTTGGAGGGTTTGAAGGCTATCTCTTACTGTTTTATATTTAATGGCATCGCCCCAGATGCCTGCTGCGTAGGTAATTATCGGTTCGATAACATGCTTGTAGATGATGGAGATATTTTCGCTTTGTATACCCCATGTGGGTCTGACGAATTTGCAGAGCTTCTTGTGTATTTTGTGTGCTTTGTCTATTGTATACTGTGCATGTTTGGTGAATCTTAGTTTGTTGTCTATTATGACTCCGAGGAGTTTGATGCTGTTTACCGGTTTTAGGGGGAGGTTGTTCATGGAGATTTTCGCTTTGGAGGCTTTTGGTGAGAATGCTATTAGTTGTGTTTTGGATGGGCCGAATTGGAGTTTCACAGTTTCTCCCCAGTTGTGGATTTGTCGGAGAGCGTTGTTGGCATTGTGTTGTAGTTCTAGAGTTGTTTTGGCTTTTACTATGAGGAGGACGTCGTCCGCGAAGGCTTGGATGTGGCACCCGTTAGGGAGCGGAAGTGTGAATAGCTCATCCAGTATTATATTCCAGAATGTGGGGCCGCATACAGAGCCCTGTATGCAGCCTCTTGTCATGGTTTTTGTGGCAGTTGCGTCGACGTAGTTGAGGGTGACTTTGCGGTCGTTCAGGTAACTTTGTATGATTCGGTATATGTTTTTGGGACAATTTATTTTTTGCAGCCTTGTTAGTAGGGCCGGCCACCATGCGTTGTCGAAGGCGGCTTTTATGTCTAATGAGACTGCGATGACTTGTTCTTTGTTGTTTTTTGCTTTCTTTATGGTAGTTATAGCTGTGCTGAGGGCGTCTATGGTGGAGGTCTGTTCTTTAAAGCCAAATTGGAGGGGATTGTGGTTTCCTGTTCGGCGCATATGGTAGTTTAGTCGTTTTATTATCAGTTTCTCTAGCAGTTTGCCGAGTATGTTTAGGAGTCCGATGGGTCTGTATGTTGTGATACTGGAGTGGTCCTCTTTGCCGGGTTTGGGCAGTGCCTTTACGAAGGCTATCTTCCAGCACTTCGGGAAATAGGAGTCGGCTAGGCATTTATTCATTATCCTTGTTAGTATCTTGGGGGGTAGGTTTGCGAATTCGAGGCAGATGTCTGATGTTAGGTGATCGGGTCCAGGGGCTTTGTTTGGGTTCATTGAGCGGAGGCAGTCTAGAACTTCTGCTTCCGAAAACTGGGGTTCGTCGGGGGGGTTGGGTATGAGGGTTGATGTGTTTCTGGTGTTGTTGTGTTTGAGGTTGGTATCTGGGGTATCATCCGGGTAGAAGCGCTGCAGTAGCGCCTCTGCGGTGTCTTTACTGTCGACAGTCTCCTGGTCGTTTTCCAGTCGCAGGGTTGCTGGTGGTCGTGCTGGAGGGCCGCTTTTGAGGAGTCGATTTGTTAGCGACCAAACGTCCTCTTTGCCCTGCTTGCTGCAGAACTCCCGGAAACTGTCGGTGGAGGCTTTACTGAGGGCTGTGACGTACTCTGCTTTGAGGGCTTCGCGTTCTGCTAGTATATTGTCCAGGGGGTTGTTTCGGGTCTTGAGGTGGTGTATGCGGTGGTGCAGGCGGATGAGGTTTTTTTTGATTGAGTCAAGTTCAGCATTCCACCAGGGGTTATGACTGCGGGTTTTTCCTTTACGAGGTAGGGTTTTGTCGCACGTCTTTTGTATTGCTGTTGTGATGGTTTCGAGATATTCTTCCAGTTCGTCAGTGTTCATTGCCTCTATGTTTTTATCTTTGATATGTTCGGTGTTTTTCTTCATTGTGTCACGGAAGTTGTCCCAGTCGATCTGCTCTCTTTTGTAGTTATACTTGTAAGTGGTTTGGGTAGTAGTTTTAGCGAACTGTTTTTTATTGAATGCTAGTTTGTATTCAATGGCGTTGTGATCGGAGATGGGACAGGCTTCCAGATTGATGTGCCAGTTATTGATTTTATGTGCTAGTTTGTCAGATGCTATGGTTATGTCGATTATTGATTGTCTTACTGTTCCGTGTGTTATTGTTTCAAAGGTTGGTGTCGAGCCGATGTTGCAGATATTGAGTCCGTTTGTTGTTATTAAGTGTGCGATGGTGTTGCCTCGTGTGTTGGTGCGCGCAGAACCCCATAGTGGGTGCCACCCGTTGAGGTCTCCTCCGATAAGATGCATGGAGTTCCTGTGCTGTTGGACTAAGTGTTCTATTCGGTGTAAAGTGCCGTTGTTGTCAGAGTCCGGTTCGACGTAAGCAGATGCGATGTATAATCGACTGCCGGATATGCTGCACTGTACTACTGCTAGGTTAGGGCTTGAGTATTGGGTCATGCCTAGGACTGCGCCCAGGCCGTTTTTGGTTATGATGCATGCTTTAGTTTTTGCGTTTCCAGGGAATTGGTGTATTTGGTAGCCTTGTATGTTGGATACTGTATTTGTATTTCCGGTATATGGTTCTGAGATTAGTCCTATTGCATAATCATTGTCTGAGAAGTATTTTAGGAATTCGTGTTGCGCCTTGCGGCTTCTGCTCAAATTGCACTGTAGTATTTTGGGGTTGAGGGTATTATTACTTTGGGTGTTTGTTCTGGTGTTATTGTCCATAATCGATACGGGAGATTATTTTGGTTTTCATTGCGTTGTAGATTGAGCAGAAGTTAGAAGTCGCGCCATGGTCTGTGCTTTTACTGGTTTTGTATTTTCTGTTATGTTCGGTGCAGTTGTAGCAGGTTGGTGGGGTGGTCTTGTTGGGGCAGTTTGCGAACTTATGCCCCGCGCCGCCGCAGTGTGAGCACGCTGGGTCGGTACTTTCGCACCTCTTTTGAGTGTGCCCGTACTGCAGACACTTGTAGCATTGCAGCAGGGGCACGAACTCGGACACCTGGATGCGCTGGTGGTCTATGTTTAGTGTGGCTTGTTGGAGCATTTTGCTGAAGATTGTTGGGGTGACCATAAGTACTGCATTGTATAGTTTTTCATTTCTATTCCTGCGCTGAAATTTGAGAGTAATATCGGTATCGGAGGTTATTGCGGAGTTGATTGGTTCGTTTTGTATTTTTATTAAGTTAATGATTTCTTCTGGGGTTGTGTCAATGTATATACCCTTTAATTCGACCATGGGCTGCAGCTGCTTGGCAGGTTCGGCGACCACTTGACTGCTCGCCTCGCCTAGCCTGCGTATGGTCTCTTCTTGCTGCTGCACATTGTCGAATTCCACTCTAAGTTTGTTGTTGCCAACTGCCTTGATATTGGAGGGTGCGTAGCTGGTGTTGCGGAATGTTATGCTCTTGCGCCACTCCTGTAGCATCTCATCATTTGATTTGACGCCTTTTTTTGAGGTTACTATTATGGATGGCTTCGTAGGTGGTCTTTGCTTTGCAGGTGGTGGGTTGGCAGCTGCCCTGGCGTATGTGAGACGAGGTGCCGGGGGCGCTGTTTGCGTCTGCTTTAGCGCCTTGCCGATCTCCTCCTGGATTGTTTGCCGGAGGAGCGTCGTTGTCGCCTCGCTAAGCTCGACAGTTTTTGGGGTGGTGTCCGTTGTGAGTGCGAGGGCGGATGGTGCGGGTGTTGCCTCTTTTTCCGATTCCGCTTCTCTAACAAGTTCGTAGAGGCGCTCTAGGGCTTTGGTGACCCCCATCTTGATGTCTGTGCGCAGGTTTCTGGAGTCTAGCATGTGGTTTCTTGCGCTATCGAGGCAAGCCCTGGCCTCAACAAGCCTGTTTGCGTAGGTGGGCTTGAGTGGTGGGCTGCCATCTAGGTCCGTTGACCTACTTTTGGGTGCTGGCGTTTTCTTGCTCCTCTGTGGGAGAGCTGTTGTGGGTTTGGGTTTTGTTGACTCATTCGAGGCGGGCTGCGGTGTGACTGGGTCTGCATCTAGGTCAATTAGCAGGGCTGCTTCCGTGGCGGGCTGTGGAGGTGGAGTTGATTCGGGTTGTGTGTTTGTGTTCGGTGGGGATCTTGTGACCACCGACTGCGAAGCTGTTACGGTAGCCGTAGTGGCCTTTGGTCTGACTTCCCAGTCGCCTATGTTGCGTCTCACGTTGGTCGTGGACGTGCTTGCCTTCACAGGCGACTTGGTGGGTTTAAGGGGGGGCCTGGAGGGAGCTTTTTTGGGTGTGCGGTGGCCGAACATGTTGATTTAATGAGGAATTTAGTGCTTGTTACAGCAGTCCAAGTTTGGTAACGATCGGTTGCAAGGCGGCGGAGATATGGATGGTTTTGTGCGGAATTCGGTAAGTACGGGCGAAAAAGAGGGTGAAAATTACGGTTTTTTGGGGATTAAGAATCGGGGAGGGATCGAGGATTTTTTCCGAGAATGCAGAGGGGTGGAGAATTTAATTCCGAGTCTGGTGGTGTACAAAGTAAAATTATCGGACGAAGATTCGAAGAGTTATAGCCGGAAAACGAAAATAAGAGTTTTTTGCAGAATGCAGCTGGCCGACAGAAATATAGGGCGGGTGGGTGGGTCTTTATGTCGAAATTTTTTAGCTAGGACTATGAAATTTTCAGGAATACGGAGGGGAGGCAGCGGAAGGGGATGGCGAGGTTATTCGGTAAGTAGACTGTAAGAGTATTTAATTATGAATTTTTAATCGGAAATTAATCGAAAAATCGAAGTCGAGATACACAAAAAATTTTGTTTTCAGGGATTATCTGAAAATCCTGAAGGAATACAAAGATGCGGTTTTCGGTAGGTTATTTCAGAAGCTGAGGGCTATCCAACGACGTACGACACTATAGGTTAGGTTAAGTTTTAATTTTTCACTGTAGTTAGTTGTATGGGCGAAATCACTGACCAAGTAACCTCGGTTCGATTAGCAGATTTTATGTTTATCTTTAATAACTTTTGTAATTTTTTAGCTAGGACTATGAAATTTTTCAGGAATACGGAGGGGAGGCAGCGGAAGGGGATGGCGAGGTTATTCGGTAAGTAGACTGTAAGAGTATTTAATTATGAATTTTTAATCGGAAATTAATCGAAAAATCGAAGTCGAGATACACAAAAAATTTTGTTTTCAGGGATTATCTGAAAATCCTGAAGGAATACAAAGATGCGGTTTTCGGTAGGTTATTTCAGAAGCTGAGGGCTATCCAACGACGTACGACACTATAGGTTAGGTTAAGTTTTAATTTTTCACTGTAGTTAGTTGTATGGGCGAAATCACTGACCAAGTAACCTCGGTTCGATTAGCAGATTTTATGTTTATCTTTAATAACTTTTGTAATTTTTTAGCTAGGACGATGAAATTTTTCAGGAATACGGAGGGGAGGCAGCGGAAGGGGATGGCGAGGTTATTCGGTAAGTAGACTGTAAGAGTATTTAATTATGAATTTTTAATCGGAAATTAATCGAAAAATCGAAGTCGAGATACACAAAAAATTTTGTTTTCAGGGATTATCTGAAAATCCTGAAGGAATACAAAGATGCGGTTTTCGGTAGGTTATTTCAGAAGCTGAGGGCTATCCAACGACGTACGACACTATAGGTTAGGTTAAGTTTTAATTTTTCACTGTAGTTAGTTGTATGGGCGAAATCACTGACCAAGTAACCTCGGTTCGATTAGCAGATTTTATGTTTATCTTTAATAACTTTTGTAATTTTTTAGCTAGGACTATGAAATTTTTCAGGAATACGGAGGGGAGGCAGCGGAAGGGGATGGCGAGGTTATTCGGTAAGTAGACTGTAAGAGTATTTAATTATGAATTTTTAATCGGAAATTAATCGAAAAATCGAAGTCGAGATACACAAAAAATTTTGTTTTCAGGGATTATCTGAAAATCCTGAAGGAATACAAAGATGCGGTTTTCGGTAGGTTATTTCAGAAGCTGAGGGCTATCCAACGACGTACGACACTATAGGTTAGGTTAAGTTTTAATTTTTCACTGTAGTTAGTTGTATGGGCGAAATCACTGACCAAGTAACCTCGGTTCGATTAGCAGATTTTATGTTTATCTTTTTTGTAACTTTTGTAATTTTTTAGCTAGGACGATGAAAGGGGATGGCGAGGTTATTCGGTAAGTAGACTGTAAGAGTATTTAATTATGAATTTTTAATCGGAAATTAATCGAAAAATCGAAGTCGAGATACACAAAAAATTTTGTTTTCAGGGATTATCTGAAAATCCTGAAGGAATACAAAGATGCGGTTTTCGGTAGGTTATTTCAGAAGCTGAGGGCTATCCAACGACGTACGACACTATAGGTTAGGTTAAGTTTTAATTTTTCACTGTAGTTAGTTGTATGGGCGAAATCACTGACCAAGTAACCTCGGTTCGATTAGCAGATTTTATGTTTATCTTTAATAACTTTTGTAATTTTTTAGCTAGGACTATGAAAATTTTCAGGAATACGGAGGGGAGGCAGCGGAAGGGGATGGCGAGGTTATTCGGTAAGTAGACTGTAAGAGTATTTAATTATGAATTTTTAATCGGAAATTAATCGAAAAATCGAAGTCGAGATACACAAAAAATTTTGTTTT
>JACCPG010002659.1:0-29029 GCA_016069955.1 Drepana arcuata | reverse complement strand
TAGAATAGGACAAAAACACGGTGAAAAAATGCTATTAGCGGTAAGCATAATTAACTTGCTGGCCGGTGTGAAATATGTTCTGTCATAATGAGATAAACAACTGTGGCGGGGCTTTTCATGTCTTACACAATACACAACACTCCGGTACACATATTAATGTGATGTTATGATGAAACACTTTTTATCAAATCAGTTTAGGTATGTGAAATATTAAGTACATTTTGATTCACGTACTCATACGTGGCTGGCAAATGATAAGTGCAAAGTCACCCTCTATTCACCGGAGAAAATATTTGGGCATACATAACAGATGGCAAGTACGTTGTCACCTCTAAGGAAAGACATGAAGACTTCCAAGTTCTTCTGAAACTGCAGATTTCTTTATGATGTTCTGCTTTTACCAAGAGTTGGTGTGCCATGTGACTGTATTTAAAGATCAGAAAACTGCTTGGTATTTAAACCACAGGGGTTTGAGCCTGGAGCCAATCCTGATATGTCTACTTATACATGTCGTTTACAACAGCTATAATTATATCATGAACTACATAACTATTCCATCAACGCATAAAAATGTGACGTTGTTCTGCAAGTTCCCACCGATAGAGAAATACCTAAGTGACTAAATAATATTTATGAAGTCAATAATGTATAAGGCAATGTAAATTATGCATTGCATGACGCTATACACGATCGGTAATGAGTTCTGAGCTCTTGCTAACAAACGCTGACATTGTTTCATATGTACAGGTATGCGTAGTTTTAATACCTGTATGTCATACTACAAAGATTAAGTATAATTACTGGACAACAAAGGCCGTGGTGTAATAGTCTTAAGCAGGATCTTTTGTTCACAATATGTTACTGATGAGATTGTTGAACGTCTTCGGCACAGATGACACAATAATATGCCATTTACTAGCACTACACATTCCGGTCGCAAACGAAACGAAACGATGTAATGTGAGGCTTGACAAATTGCTAATTAGAAATGCTAACTAACATTACGTCAATAAGGATTCAGATTGATAAAACCCCATTGATTGGGCCATTTTATAACATGTATTTTATTTAATCTGCTGTTTTTACTTGGACCAACCGGATATTTGTTTTTTTTCAAGTCTAATGATTGCGGTCAAAGCTCAAACTTAAGCCAACTCAAGCAACCAACGCGCTCACAAATTCTATAATTTATGGTCTAGATAGTCTACCGTGGGAACATCTTCCCGGGCTTTAACATAAAGCCATTATACCACTTTTCAGTTCTTATAATTCGCGTGTATCTAAACAATATTCTGAATTTAGAATACAGATTATTATTAGAGCCATTTCGTAGAGGGGCTGTATCCTGAATAAATATTAGAGAATCGTCTCATTAGTATTAAGCAGAAATAAGTAAATACGTTCATTAGTAAAACCCATTAACTGGGGTATTTGTTATGTTAATGACCGATAAGGTAGCGGTTAATCAGTTGCTAACTTTCTTCATAACATTGAGTATTTTCCTATTCTGCGGCAAGTAATGTAACAAACACATTTTAAAACAATAGATCGCAGCGGGAGTTCTCAGCGCAGGCGCCGCGTTCTAACAAATATACAGGGACGACCTCGTACTTACAGTTGGTTTGCAAATACAGACTATTCAAATTGCCCTACTTCCTAATATGCAAATCCGTGGCACGTGAATTGTGGGCGAGACAATGCAGAAGTGGGCCAGACAGGTTAATATTTACATACATTTAAACTGAGATTTTTGACAACATCTATCTATATATAATATATCCTCACGCCTTCCCACAAGGGTCCCCGAAGGGGTAGGCAGAGGTGTATAGGTAATACCCACACACCCACTTTCCGCCAGAGGTATATTAGGTGCCAACATCTATCTACGTACAATTATTGGTACCCATAGCACAAAAATACAAAATTCATGAGTCCGACAAATAAAACAAAAAAGAAAGCTGTAAATCATAAACGCTAAGTATTTGTAAAGAGAAACGTGCGAGTAAATAATATTATATTAGACATTAAGGTAACTTTCTTTTAAATATAATAAAATTGTCATAGGTTGGGATAGCATTAGCAAATAAGCTTTTGTCGCTTATAGACGAGCTGTTGTTGCTTTGATTGCGCAAATCTTGTGTGGGACACATTCATCCATATCTATATCGGCGACATAAAGGGCATTATGCCGAAGGGGCGGGACCTGCATTTTCGCACACTGACATAACTCTATTGAGTAACCAGGTCACCATCATTAGATGACAGTTGTTAAGACATAGCAAAGCTTTTATGTATCGCTGTGAAACGTCAATTTATCTGTTAAGATAATTGAATAAGTAAAGTTACCAATCCGTCATCCAATCGAAATCATTTGGGATGTCCCTTCCAAAATAACTTAATTAAAATATGGCTGTGCACAATACAAAATTATTGGTTTGCATCATGACAACAAACAAAGCTGGCTGTTTGCCATGGAAGGTGTAGTGGTTCCGCCTTCTGTGTGAATGGTCTCTGTGCTATGCCTGCCCACAGACAACAAAACAACATACAAATATGCCCGTCTATCAGGAAGTATATATAGATGCATGTTTATAAGTGGAAAGAGAGTTGTTTTAAGGGAGTTGTTACACCTCTACCCACGCCTTTGGGGACAATTGTAGGAAGGTATGAAGACATTATTATTATATTATTTATTTATATGTATATTCATATCCATCAATACATTTCACTGGTATTTAGTTTGGTGACAGTTTGTTCTGTGTGAAGAATTCAAAGAATAGCTTCAATTTGTTTCTGAAATATCCCTTTTAATGCATTAACCAATCATAATAATAACACTCGACAAACCTGGTTCACTAACTGTCAGTAGCCATCCAATTAAGTCCCCAGTTCTGCCAAGCCTGTCCAACCGCCTCGTGACAATGGTAAACAGAATTGGCGACTCTGAATTTGTTTGACGCATTACGCAATGGGCACCGTTGTTGTTTTGGTTCAATTATAATAGCCGGCTATTTTGCCATAAATCCAACAAACTTCCTTCCCGATCACGAGTTTCTCCGGAGTCATGAGAAATGTCAGCGCGTGTGTTATATACAGACGTTGCGAGAGGAACCGAGATATGCTAAGATAGCAATAGAAACCGGTTAGCGAACAGTGACTGACTAGTGTTGGCAAGTGGTCGGGATTTGTTGACAGAATGCCTATTTTGACCGGCCCGTAATTGTGCAATGCAAATATTTGAAACAGCCCACCTTGTACGGATAATTACTTACTTGATATTTGCTCAAGATAAACGTTTCAGACGGTAACATTTATTTATTTATATCTCGAGATTATAGTCTATGTTTATTTAGTAGATTAACTAATGTTTATTTGTTATCTGCATGTTTAAGTTCATGGACCTAGATTAGCGCTGTACATATCATAAGAAGAAATTGGTGTAGACACTAAATTATCGTAGACTGTATTTTCCTGATAGGTTATAGGATAAAGCGGTAGTTAACAAAAACTTACATTAACGAGTCGTTGCAAGGTGGCGACATACGAGTTCTCGCTGTGTATGATGGCAGCGACGACATGCCTCCGGCGCAATTGCATCGGCGACAGCGACTCCGGCGGCGGACCCAGAGAGGGCGGCGGTACACGCCCGCCCCTCACCTCCCCGCCGCATGAGAACAAATCCTCCTCCAACTGGAACGGACAAAGCACATGGTACACTGTCCTCCCGCCTTCAAACGTACATCTTCTATTAACCCAATAGTATGCATTCAGACGACGCTACTACGCTCCCGCCTCCGATAACCGAGGCACGTGTTTAGCTCGTAAGAATCGCAATTCTATCCCACGTTTAGTGGACACCTCCCGTAGTGAACGTAGCTCTGTGTGGACAAGTCGTAATTGGCGGCCTTGTTGCCTAATGGCGTCACGAGTCGCGTCATCGGAACACTTTTTCACTTCAACGCAAACGTCAAAAGTAACAAACAACCGATTTATCACGTGACTTACATTAAAAAATGTCAACGAATACTGAGCCTTCTCGTGGAGGAGCTTTAAACCACAAAATGGGCAAAACATCTTAAAAACAACGTGTAAATGAGACCGAAGTAAAGAAAACTTTTGACATTTACGAATCACACGTTATTCACGGCGCCCAACTAAAAATAAACTGAAGTAAGAAAATTACAATCGTATACATGAATCCTCTATGGTAGCACACTGGATACCAATCTGACATCATTATATCACATGTTAAAATAGATTATTTGTTTAGCGACTTGAGACCTCCGGCGGTCGCGTCGACGCGTTAGACACGACGCTACGTATGCCTCGTTACTGCGGTTTGTTATTCAATGGCTGCTCAATGGCCGGATCATGATTCATCTAAAATGTAATTGTGATTCATGGGAGTTATAAGGCTTAAATAATACATCAAATGTGCGTAATGTAAAAAGGATAACCATAAGGACCAATGAAAAGAGTCCTGTATTGTGACAATAATTGTTATTGGGCAGTAAATTGACGAGACTGGTGTGCGAGGCTCTCGTGACTCAATGATCGGTTTGTTTATAGCTTTACAGCGCTTCTTTCATTAGTGTCAACTTCAATTAAGATTCTTCAACTCAATGGTTTACAATTACAACAATACATAACCAATAAGTACTGAGATAGAGATAAAGAGTTGTGCTCAGACTTTCAATGATTTTCAATGAACTCTCAAGCCAGATAAAATGCAGCTTCATGGTTATGAATAGTTGTTACTCACGTCACGGGCGTATAGTATACTCACGCGCAAATTAAGCATACATGCATAACTCTGAATTCAGGTGTAGAACACTCTTTTCGCAGGAAATAATTCAGGTGACAACGTGACGTGACATCGCCGCCTCAAGCACGACTATACAATTGGTCTCGGAATTACTTCTCAAACGTATGCAGGTTTCTTCTCGACGTAACATCACCGCAAAGCTCGTGTTGTGATTAAATTGATAACTGTGGAAAATAATATTTGCGCAAAGAGAGGAATTTATTATCTCACCTCTGGCAACTTGGGCATTTTGTCTGTCTCGTGTGTTTGCATGTCGTAGTGATGTGCGGAGCCCCGTCGCACGCTGAACCAGCGCGCGAGCCGCCCCCCGCCCTCGTCGTCGGGCGGCGGAGCTGGTGGCGCTGGGCTCGAGCCGCCACTGCGCCATCGCTCGCACAGCTCCCGCGCTCGGCTGAGCGTGTTACGCAATTGACCAGTGCTCCTGCAACGTCACAAAATATATTTACCTAAAACAAAGAAACGACAAGTCGAAAAACACGAACTTGTACCGAAATTTTATAAATGTCTCAGTCGGCAGTACAGGAACAGTTAACATTTGGCGTCAAATACTTTAATTATGGCAATTGATGTAGAAGAGGAAAGACACGGGCTCTGATTCAAATCGAAGAAACCACAACCACAAGTCTATAGTTTGATCTACTTGTAAAATAAGTTCTTTGACCAGCCTGTGGTTGGAGCGGGGAATAGGCGCATTTTAAAATAACTATCAGCAATTTTATTGTACTGTCGGCACTGATCAACAGATGTGTCTGTCGATAACTGCATAGATGAAAAAGAGTGATGACGAGACTCGCATTTTCTATCCAATTTGAGATTAATGTCTAAAATTCTACAAATATGTATGCATAAGGAAACCGATATCGATGCTTGAAATTCTTCTATTTTACATAACGCAGTTTCACTAACTACGGCCAGCCGTATTTTTGTAGCAGTTCGGTTAACATTAATCACGATTGGAAGGATATTAGCAATCAAGCGGACGCGGAAGACTCAATTAAAGTTAGAAATGAACTCAATAATTGGCGAAACCTTTAATACTCTTACTTAAAAGCTATACGGTGAATAACTTTCAGAATATTTACTCTGTAGTTAATCCGTATCGACTGTTTAAATAATTATCAGTTGACTACCGATCAATTCTAAATCATTGACATGCAATCGCTCATTCACACATGGGATTAAATAGATTAGTCCAATTAATTCTTGTCTCAGTCGGACTTATCAATATGACAATTTCAAATTAGCTGAGATCATATTAAGCAATCGTTCAATAATAATAATACGACAATAGAACAATTAACTTGACAAATGTTAAACAAGAAGTAAGCTGAAGGTTGAGTAGAGTCTATGAACTAATATTATCAATGCGAAAGTGTGTTTGTTTGTTACCTCTTATCAATACACCGATCATTGTGTTATTTTGCATACACTATGTCAAAAGTACAGACTACAACTAACCTTTCAAAATAAATAATGGAAAAATAATCCGAATCAAGTAAGTAAATCGATTTAGGTACATAAATGCAACCTGTGTCTACTGAGAACCCAAACTGATTGGAAAAATCTATATTAACGCGACGGAACCCGCCGACAAAAGGTAGTACAGTTTAAAAATGTGTAGGTACGACTTATGTATTATTTATGAGGCAGGTGAAGCCGCGAATACATTAGCTTGGTCTATTTGGTAATGTAATGAATGATAAAATATTGTCTTTGCGGTTGCTTCACACAACACAACCACCGGCGCGCAATCTGCGTAAATGCAATTTTATTACAAACCATCAGATACGCCGCTTACGGGAACTGCGCTATGTTGTTTTGCTCAGCTTCTCTCAACGTCTCGTCCACAGAGTGGGGCAAAACAATATGCAATAAATACCAAGGTTATATTTCTCTATTTGTTAATACGCCTGATTTCAATACGTGTGGATAACAAGGAATCCAGGGTCTTTTTTGTGCTGTTTCACAAAATACGCATATGATTATCAAGTAAATGCGAACTTAGGTGGGAGTTTTAACGTATGCGCGTTTGTCAATTACTTGCCATTTTGGCTGGCAAATATAAACTTGTAATCAAATTGCGTATTCTGTTACCTTAGAAGGTGCCAATGTAACTTCACATCTGTGTCATAATTATTTCTGAGCATAAGTTTAATAATATTAAATTTTTATTTAATTTAAAATTTGTTGATCCTGCGTTCATGTCTCGTTTAATCTTTGATGATGATGCTTCTCTTAAATTTATCTTTTTAAACATATAATCCTCATCATCATTGAATTTTCGGATAGGTACTCAAAAAATATTTAATTTGATGTAAAAGCCTATTAATAGAAAACTTAACTTCTTGACGAAAATAATATTTTGTATTTTATTTATAAAAAACATCTCAACATACTGAGAACCTTATCTATTTGACGTCCGTTAAATGAAAGTTATAAGTAGTTTTAACCCTGTGTCAATCCTTATTTACTTGACTCTGCTGATCTCAACTATATTAAACCGACATTATCCTACTTAACCATTAACTTTTATAGTGCATAACAACGCAATTGAATGAGGTAATGGCTAGATAGACCTTCTAAATTGTACTTATAATGAATCTGCTGATGTTACATTCAAACGATTTTGTAATAAACTTGCATCCATGTAACGTGAATGTTACTCTTAATGTATTGATTGAGCAAAAGATAAGACCACCGAAAAACATCTTACATGTAATATAAAAGCTAACGATTACAACCAATTAAATAATATAATGTATGGTATTTATATTATTGAGTACCCTGTAATAAGTAAGATAGACGACGTACTGTCTGCAGCCGGCCGTTTATCGCATGCAAGTGACCTGGGGTGTGTGTCATGCACATTGAAACAGTGCAGTAAGTTATCTTGTAATAAACCGCAATGTTTAGTCATATCTATATATTTCCATTAAAATGTACTACTCCATTTCCATTTCACTTCGTTTGTCACAGTAAATATGGCTACTTTTGATATCGCAACTGTATGTGTTATTATTAATTATGATCCTTGTTGGTCGAAATAAATGAAATTTTATTTATTAATTGTATAATTACATAATATATATGGTTGAAGAGTAAAAAATTTACATCTTGATTTATATCAGACATCAGAATGTATATATAGATCTTAATAAAAAACCTACTTAATTTAGTGCTAGTACAAGTTATAAGCATATATTTCAATAAATTTATCATACACACGTATTTACCCAGTTCGTGTTTACATAGTTTCTATCAAATTAACTCTAATTACACAGACTTGCGATAGCAAAATTCATTTATAGCAAGTAAATCTGACCTTTGAAAGCAGTTATTCCTTATCTCCGGAGAGTCAGACTTGCTCTCACATCGGACTAGTAAAGTATTTGGCATAATTATTTATTCAGGTTCTGATAGTGATGCAGTCTGCCAATTACTTTAAATGGTAGGGGAACCCACAGGAAGATGAGTGTGTATGTAGTAATTTTTTTATAAAGAAAGACGTATTGCTTTGAACAAAATATTAGCAATGAAATGATTGAGTTTATAACCTTTTACATACAACGGCCACCTAGAGAGTCCATCTAAATTAAAACAGGAACTTTTTATTGGCATTGTTTATGCCTATTCCCTTTACGTGCTACATGGATAGATGTTAATTGTAAAAAAGCTATTTCCTTCATACACTCAACGCGAGTTGTAAAGCTAATAGGCATTTGACCTCAATTAGAGAAAATAAAAACTTTATCCAATGACAAAATGATCTAACGCTAATGAATTGGGTTTCAGATTGCTTTGTGTCACTTATAATTTTAATATACTTCAGTTTTTGGGGTATTTTCCTTATATGGTGAAGAATTATTTCGTACGATGAGGTAAATTTTCTGGTGATCGAGGGCCTAAAAGTTAATCTTTTAACGACAAGGCAGCAAAAATCCCGGAGGTTTTCGAATCTTCAGGAGACAAGGCGTTGGTATGATGATGGCGGATATAGGAAGGTTTGAAGATCATTAATAGGGTTTAAATAATACTACAAAAGCCAGGATAAAAATAGGTACAAAACATCAGGGCAATGTATGTAGGCACATGCAAATCGACGCCCGTACCGGCCTTGACATTATTTTTTAATATTATCTGTATTCAGAATGTCAAAAGTCGACCGTTTGTTTAGTTAACAAAGATAACATTGCGTGAACATATATTGAGTGCTACCAAGCTACATTTTTGACACTAATGAGGACGAGAAAACAGATAATGCGATTACAGTAAAGGAATTTCTGAAGATATACATATTATACTACGTACGTCACAAGACAAGCACTTCCTTCCCAAAAGAAATACAGCTAAACCGTACATATTTTCTTTATTATTATTTACGCCAAAATTACTCGAAACCGCCGAGCATGTACATATTAAGAAGATAAATGTAGATAAAGCGAATTTGCGACAAATTTTCTTCGTGACTGATGCACAGCATCATAATAAATAACATGTATATGTGACAGTAACTATAACAAACCGGATAAAGTAAGTAATTACTTTTATAGTAATAGAACATGCTCTTTATTAGTACAATATCTTTATTAGTTCAGGCTCGAAGTGGTTCGGGCGATAATGAGAAAAATACAGATAGTTATTAGGAGTAGACTTATTCTTCAAAGGCCCAATCTGTTTGTAATGTAGTAATAAATATGTCTAATTTCGATAAAATTGGATGTCAACATACATGTCTTCAGACACAGAGCTTATACAGGACGAACATATATGAAGGACAGATAGCATATACGATTTATAATATACTATATTCGAACCGTTTAATATTTTACACACATTTAATTACTGCACCGAATATCGACATGTACAGCATTCTTAGGTATGTACATAATCAGAGAGACCTTTTTAATAACAAATTAATTCAGTTTTTTAACTGCGAGACAAAAGATGTCATACGAAAGATATGATGTATTAATTGGCACGAATCAAGAGCAATCATCTGATTGTTCAAAACAATAGCTACGGTGGTTGTCGAGCCGCGAATGAACAGTTTGTCGGGAGGCAGTGCCCTCCAGTGCCCTCTGGAGTTTGAACACAGGATATTCGTGTTAATTGGCCACTACGCTCGCTAATTGTCCGGCGCGACGAGCACACCGCGCGACGGGAAGTCATGTGTGCTACTGCGACCATGACAACTGTCAACGATTTTCTACGGGGATGATCGGAGTCAATAATAATAATACCTTGGGATAATTCCATACACACCGACATACTAAGCAAAGTTTTGCGGCAACACAATAATTTACATGCAAACCTGTGATCGTCATCCGACCTTCAAGCTTTATGGTCAGGAGTCAGTCAGTTTAAGCACTACACCAAGCGTACATCGATAACAATATCGTCGCCTATACTAATGATACAAAGAGGCAAGGTTCCTTCGTTTGAACGCGATAATCGCAGAAACTACTCATCCTATTAATTTGAAAGAATACTTTTGCATTAGACAGCCTACTTCTCTTGAAGAAGGCTATTTATCATGTTATTACTCTAGCATAGCATATACTCGTATCATAAATTAACGCGAATTTGAAGCCCCAGCGCAATTAGTCGTCGATAAATAATATGTATAACGAAAACATTATAAAGCGTCTTTTGTAATTTCCTGATAAGTTAAATCCATACAGAATGCGCAGCGCGTAGCCGACCGAGGCAAACTGTACAGCTACAACTTTATGATCAATTAATTCTATACCGCTTATTACTTTATATTTCAAGTGCAATTTATGTTTGTTTTATTACATGATGTGGAAATATGTGAAAGGTATTGCTGAGATGATGGCTAAGACGCCCGAGTGGCTCAGCCGGCGGCGGTCATGCGCATAGCCATGAGACGTTTAGACCCCGGTTCCAGTCTATCTCCGCAAATAGACCGCAATGTTGGAGCGATTATAATCGAAAAGTACCATGGTAAGTAATTACATATATTTATTTAGCACGTTTGAGATCTCAACACTGTTAGCGTTCTAGCGAACAAACTAAAGCCTGCTAATATTATGTTTCTTACCCAAGGATTCTTTAGGAGCCTTTTAAGCGTTGAATGGAATTGTGCACCGAGACGGATTTATCAGCGGGAATAACTATAATAATATATCCTTACACCTTTCCATAATGGTCTCCGAAGGGGTAGGCAGAGGCGTATAGGCACCCACTTTCCGCCAGATATATACTTTCGGCGCTAACGTGACAGATTGCGAGTCCGTCGCCGTTACTCAATCACGACTATACATACGTCTTTGAGTTTCTTCTCAAGCGTATGCAGGTTTCCTCTCGATGTTTCCTTCACTGTATAGCTCGTGGCTAATCACTGTTCTTAATATCAGAAAAACTCATTGGTACAGTCGGGATTAGAACTTGTAATCTTTGTGTTGCAAGCAACTATTCGAACCACTCGGCCACCACGGTTCTTCAGGTATAATCAATACACCGAATATATTTTATTCCATATAAAGGAGCAGGAAAAAAATACGCGGGTAAATAAGCAAGGAACTGCTAGATAAAGATGAACATCAAAAAGAGCCTTTGCAGCAGAGTGGTTTAGGTCTAGAACCCACAAAATAATAATGACACCTGGCGGTCTGAACCGATGAGTTTTTGCTGAACTTAAGTAGGTACTTTCGATTCACTGATGTCATGCTGCTTGCCCTTTGATTTAGTACGTTGATTGAAACAATAGCCACATCCCTATCAATAGAGTTCCTCTAAATGGCAAGAATTGTTTCTAATTCCAAGCCGCTATCAATCTTACTTGATTATGACGTGCACTGTGCGACTTCCTGAGGCGTAATGGGATGCATAATCTGTTTTGTGAATTTGTGATCGTCCATTCTATCGTTGTGGACAATGATATTCTAACTTATATCATAATATTATATACGTTATTATTATTAATATATACGTCAAAGTTAGTGAAGATGTTTGTTACTCAATCACGCCTAAACGGCTGAACGGAATTGGATTAATTATTAGTACAGAGACGGACTATTTGCTCCGTAAACACATAGTATGTATCCTTTCAGAAAAAATAATTGGTTAATTAAATAAAATTTACGTATAAGTATAAGATAATATAGAATTTAGTTTTTTTACTTTTTAATTTCTTAACTAGTTAACCGACAATCTTGAAATTTTTCACCATTGATATAAAAAACGTTTTTTTATATCAATGTTTTTCACACACGTTTTCAAGAGTAGGGAAAGTATCTACAGGCTTTTGGGCGCGGGATTATCGAGATCACCTCTAGCTGCGGAAAACAAAGCGGCGCTTAGCTAGTGCAAATTAAAGCAAAGAATGGAATGTGGAGCATGTGTCACATAAATCCATCACACCTGACTTTGCAACAAAAACTAAACTAAATCACAGTTTAAAATGATAGCAAATGCAACCTTATTACAGGTTATATCCTTAATGACTTGGATTTACCTACAATCTGTACGTATAAGAATAATACAATGGTATCTACATTGTCGATTAATGGTTTTTATAACATTTAGGTACTTGAGTGGAAAATAATTATAGTTGATTCAATTCAATGCTAATTTGAGCTGAGTCGTAAAACATAAACACATAATAAGTTATTGATTTACCCGCCTTGTTGTCGATTGTGTCATCTGCCTAAGGTTTTTTTTTATACAACAAGAGTGGCAAACAAGCATACGGCCCACCTGATGGGAAACGGTTACCGTAGCCTATTTACGCTCACGATACCGAAGTATCACTTGCGCGTTGCCACTCTGTGTTCGGAGAGTTATGGTGTGATGGCAGCATAATGGGTTTAATCCCTCTGCTTCCAACACAATGTAACAATCCTCCCCCCTCCACAAGGAGCTAATTACTGGAAACCTTATTCACCGCGTAGGAACACAACACAAAAATGTGTTATTTGGCTACGGACTTCTATAAGTACCAATAAAAACTATATCTAGGTATTCAAAACCATATGATGTCTCGCTTTAAAAGGTCTCCGAAGTTATGGATTACTTACATGCCCCACGATTTCGCGAAATAAAATTATTCTATGTTATTGCTATATCGAGCTAATGATCTATCTTTGTGAAAATCTCACCCAATTCCGTTAAGCCATTCTAGTCTCATAAACTTTTGCATTTATAAATCTTAGTAGGATGATACATTGTTTAAGATACGTATATATATTTTAATAAATTGTTGTCGATTTTTATTCTTTATATTTCTCATTCCCATTATTTCTCAGAAACATAAATATTTTATTTTGTTGTTACAAATATTGATATAATAATGAAGAATTAAGTAAAGGACTCCATATTGTTGCCGTAGTATATGCCGTAGATAATGAAGATATATTTTATTAACTAGCTTGGCTAAGTGTTTCTAATAAAAAATGATTTTTGTTAACAGCCTTCGTTGTCAAACATGATATGAACCTAAACCTCATTGATGAACCTTCCAAAATTGAGCTATCAATTCCTTAAAGATTTTTACAAAGACGAATAGTTCGGGCATGTGTTAAAAAAAAAAACAAACAAACATTTCAATTATAACGTGTTAGGAGAGTTCAAACTAAAATATTTCTTTAAAACAAAAACAGACCAGGAACATATATTTTGGGAACTGTTTATTGATCGAAATAGATTTATCCAAGAATTATCGCAGAACATTTCTAGTTTACTTCTAGGAAAACTCTCCTGAATTTTCTGATCAATTTGAATCGATTCGTTAGATAGAAGGCACGTGAAATCAACAGAGGAAATTAACACAAGAATCTAGTGGAACGGATAATGTGATTAGCTTTAACAACCTTTACAAAGTCAGTACAAAAAGAATCATAATGTTTATACGGAACTGCTTACCTGGAGTCCAGGGTGGAGTTAAGCCGCTGAGAGCGACGGAGCGGTGTGTTCCGCACCGCGCTCACCGGCTCCTCCCAGCTGCCTCCCGCCGATCGGTGCTCATCTGATGATCACACCACACATATTACTAGTAGAATTGTTTTAATCCAATAAAAGTAAAGTTGGGGGTGGATAATAACTATTGCAAAGTGAATTAGATAATGTCTCTTCTATTGCTTGGTGCATTAAGTTAACGGCTTTGTTTCCAATACATTTGTTTAATTAGTTCTGAGATCGAGGCTACACAGTATTATCGTTTCAAGGCAATGTTTATGAACTTCGTGTTTGATCTAAATTTGCCAATGTTAATGACTTGCTATTGAGTATTGATTGCTCTTTCAATGCTCCAATATGGAATGCCTGTCAATATGCATGTGAAAGCATTAGTGGTATAAACAGTTTATGATAACTTGTCGCTCGCAAATATGAATTGTACTTCGCAGTTTCGCATCAATTAAAAATAGCACTAAGGATAGTGAGAACGTCTCGTGAACATCCTCTGGGCTGACCATGTTTCGCGTTCGGCCCGTCGAGGCGCCGATTAATTGGTTTGAAGGCCTTGAGTTCGCGAATGTGGGTGGTGGGTGAGGCGACCACGTTTTGTTAATACCACGTTCTAACTCTAACCTGTTACACTTCTAATCTAAACTTTATGTTAATACATAGCTCTTTATAAGCCTTGAAAATTTAGAATTCAGGTCATAAAAGCATCCCACGTTTCAATGAAGGCTTGTTCGGTTGGGCCAAAAATAGGCAGTAACACGAAAAATGTTCAAGACCCGCATACGGGAATAATTACCTACATAATTTGTATTTCTTTATCAACTTGTGTTTAATTTTAGTTATTTTATCGCACTTTCTGCTACGCTTCATGTTTAACCTATCCATCACCCGGGTGGTTACGTAGCCCTCTATATCACGTGGAATCTAAGATCAAGGTTCAGCTCATAAACTGAAGTCAACCGCACAAACAATCCTTAACACTGGGGCCAACTGCACCATCAATAGTTAAAACACTTAAGACATAGTATGCGAAATCACTACTGTATTGTCACTGGAAATATAAAACACGTGTCACCGCAACAGTGGGTGATCACACACTAACTGAACAAACAAAAACTCATGATCTTCACGGCATTCAGATAAACAATTAAAAATACGGTCGGAGGAAGGTACCTACTTACAGAGGAAGAGCTCGTGTGTCGACGACATAAATGATAAAACAAACTGATCAAGTTTTTGGGAATAAATGATATTTATATTTAACAATTGCTTGCAAGCGGCTGTAAATATTTACTTAGCTAATTGATGCTAAATAATTTAAGTGTTGCGAGCACAATTGTTAGGATTAGGACCATTAACTTATGCCCTAATTATTACCCTTTAAACAATATAATTATGTAATTAATAATCTTGTTTTGCATAGGCAAAACTTATATCAGGCGTTGTAGCCTTGCCACGGCGTGTTATTGCTATATCATTATTCAAGACTACGTAAGTGACAACATACATATAAACTATTTAATAATGATGAAGAACTGACATATATACGCAGCATATGAATTGTAAAGCTACACGTTTTCAGACAAGCCTTAGAGGCAAGCTACAACGGATACTTCCAATCATAACTGGAGTTGCCTGGATGGGATAGCGCATCCACCTTATATGATCACAGCCAATGAAACTGCGTCTGAGTTTGCGTTGTCTTCCTCCTATAAGGTTTTAAAATCATGTTTCGAACTATTGTGTTGGCAAAAGTGGGACCAAATTTATTATGATGTATGGCAATTCCATATCATAAAGCCTCTGTATTTTTAGTGCAATTAAACTACGGCAACCGTTTAGCAGCAACCGGGTCGTATGTTTATCTTGCCATTTTTGTTTTAGAAATTATAATAGATAAAACGGTAAAATGAGCACAGTATAAATTCAAACACACAATGTGAGAAGTTCAAGTTACACAATTATTATGTCATCACTGACATTGGAGTCGACCAACTTGTTTTCTATTAATATTATAATAAGTCAAATGTGAATAGCATGATACGATATTATAGTAATAGTGGCCATAGAAAGGGAAACTCTTATATAAAATCGATAATTTATTTTTAATATTGTTATACAAATATGAAACGTGAACTTTGGCAACGAAATAGGTAATGGAAATTTATTGTAAAATTAAAAAAAAAGATATTTATGAAGGTAGATCAAGATAAATCTGCTACTGGTTTACAAAATATAAATACATATCAAATATATAATCGAATAGCGAGAAGACCCAGCAAGAAACTCGTATAAAATCAATCTTTTTTTGCAATGACAGATATGCATCTATGTAAGTACATGCCTTAAAGTTCGTATAAATTATAATATGCAACTATTTACATTTACAAACATGTAGCATTTATAAGTATGCAAAAAAAAAAAAAAAGAAAGCTGAATAATAATATAAATTCCAGAGACATTAAATTAAAGCGATTGAGGCCAACATTTTGGCTTTTTCGATCTCAGAAACTATTCTTCTGCTATGTGTATTAAAATCTGTGTTTTAAGCCGATTTCGAAAGATGGAGAAGGTTCTCAATTTGAGAGCAGGTCTCTGCCTACCCCGTTAGGGACTTTGCGTGATGATATGTATGTATGTTTATATAGAAATAACTACCGCGCGCTGATATCGACATCGATAGCTTTATTTCGATGTAGTGTACCGTCATCCTGCTCTGTAACTGATGTATAATTAGTGTTCATACATCAGTTAGGTGGTATATGGATATCCGCATACCACCTACACTACACTACACCTAATCTCAATACAGGATATGAAGGCTTCCATGTAAATAATGATCAATGCTTAGCCCTAACCCCACATCCGTTATCTCTTACGGATGAAATTAAGATGCCTGCATCCTGGATAGTGTTGACTGTTGACCTCCTACTATAAGATAGCGGCAAATGTACATGAATAAATATCACACTTTATTCCACGAAGAGATTGTGTTCATAAACAACTTTATTGGGAAATATACATCGCTATTTTAATACAAACATAACTTTAATTGCTTCAAACAATTGAGTGGTTAAAGGAGAGTACGCCGTTTATTTTATTATTATTATACGAGACAACAAAATTCGACTGTAAGACCTGTTATTGGGAGAGGTGGGCAATGGCTCACTCATATAGGTAGGTACTACCAGATACCATGAAGTCTAATACTGTGGTCAGTCTATCTATGGCTATGAAAAATAGTAAAGAATGCATGATGCTTCTCGATTTGACATTCGGAGTATTTATTAGAGCGATGAATTTGGTCTTTGGTAGAAAGGCACAAAGTCTAAATCAGACAAATGCTGTTCAATTCTTACTAGGAAAGCGGTTTTTAAGACAACTAATGTGTATAAATATACAGTCCATCTGATAAATTAATTACTATATTCACATACACCAGACTTTTCAGACGCGCTTTTGCCCATTGCGAAAAGGTTTGCTATGTTTGATCAAATAAAAAATAAGGAGAATCACGAAATCGACCTCAGAAGAAACAAATAAAAGGCCTGCGGCCAGTATTCGCAAGCAATGCGAGCATAAAGCACAAACGAATCACAATCCATCAAAGCAATTACCTCGATAGTTCTCAGTACTGATAACCTTATAAGATGAAACACTGACCTGTTACAAGTAAATGTAAATAGAGAATTGGCAGGTCTCTAACATGATTCGATTTGTGTTCGGTTAATACGTATCTACCCAATCTGATTGTAGATGTGGGTCGAGAACTGAGAGACCGCGTTGGCAAGGCACGCCTCGTCATTCCTTAGCTTATTGTATGTATGTACCGCCAAGCTAGATGTGTGATTCATACAACCATATCATAAGTTTAAGATAAGACGGAACAAATAGGGCACTGCAGCAGGACAATCGCGTACACACGGGGCGGTGTGTGATGTCTGAGCGCATGACACAATTCCTGGTGCGTTGCGTTCCGGGTCATTGTGGGTTCATTGTATAGGAAATTTGTCATAAATATGCTGTTTTTCAAATGACTTGACGTCAATTCAATAGTCGGAATCACAGTCAGAATTGAACCGGTATAAGTAATGATACTGACTAACTTAACGAGATGACTAATTTTGTGTTGTTGTGAGTGTAGAAAATGCAAAGACACGACCATTTGACGGGAAACCCAAGGTACTCCACGACTATGCTTTAAATATCTATAAATGTGGCCTAGTTAGTTAAATATTGAATTGAAAGAAAAAAATTGTTGTTAACAATGATTAGCAGCTGCGGCCAATTGTAGCGTCGAATTTGTCGAGCACCCAACGAGTAGATAAGGGCAATGGGTTGATAGAAATTGTTCAATTACGATTATTCAGATGGTTAAGATTGTCACTTACAATATAGTTTCTATTGCTTTTGCCAGTTGCCACGCCGGACTGTATGTATTTTACTAACAATCATGATATTTTGATACAACAAAAAAGTTGCCAACTAGTATACGGCCGGCTTTATAGTTAGTGGTTTTCGTGATGCTAACGATTATGTTGAATATCATTTAATATGTCATAATAGAATAGCCCTAGAGTAGTCTAATTCAATTTTATCGAAATTGAAATCGTTTACAGTATAAGAACCGAATAATAGTAATTATTTACTTATCGGTTTGAGAGGTTCTTCCGTCACCGGACATAGCTTGACTTTGTTTACAACGATCACCAACGTAAACTGCATTGTTGCACAACACCGACACAGGCACAATAACAAATTGACTTTTTCACACGACTCCCACAAATTAACAAATGCATCGTTCGCAACGTGCTGCGTGGCGCATACACAATTTAAAACTAACCCGGATTAACATAATTCGTCGCTCTTGTGTCAATTGCCGAGCCTACCAGCGCACATGTTAATATCAACATTGGCGTATGTCCAGCGTCGACCAATTATTATCATTAGCCCCACAAACAAAGCTAATTGTATATATGTGGCGGCTCCCGCATCAATTGAGCGTCAACGCAACGGGAGAGCTTTCGTGGACGGAAATAGACACAATTGTCGCTATTTCTAGAAATGGCAAGTGATGGGATGCATGTTCAACGATTGCAACGTTTCATTTACACTAATATTGTAAAGAGGAAAAGTTTCTAGAATGTAATCTCTTGAAATACTCAATCGGTTTGATACAATATTTTAGCCCGTATATTGAGGAAGGCTTTAAGGCTATAATATATCATTTTACTACTTAGTTAACTCAGTAATAGTCAAATTTAACACAGAAGACACAACGGGGCACTGCTAGTGTGTGTACTATGTATACCTATACCTATACCCTACATGGAATTTGTACGCACTTAATGATTTGGCACACATTCACATTTGTGCATCTGCACTCTCCGAATAGCGGTACCTGCTCTTGTTTAAAAGTGCAATGACACTGGCATTATTTTATTTCCGACATTCTTACGTTGTAAAATGCAAGGCAAACAGATATATGTAATAATATAATAGTATAATTTATGTAAGTATACTTTTACTTATAAACACCAAAAGGCCCCCGAAGGCGTAGGCAGAGGTGTTATACTTATAATTATGTTTTCGCTGGAAGTATATTAACTTAAGTAGGTGCTGGCATGACACACGACCAGACTGTCGTCGTCTTTTAGACGATTTTACACGCGCCTTCTGAAGCTTACGCAGGTTTATTCAGAATGTTTTCGTATCAAAATTACCTACCGACCATGATCATGCGTAAACTGTTGGATTACGAAGGAAATAGCGGTAAGTCAAGCAAAGTAACTACGGCAGCCAGATTGATAGGGCACGATGAAACAGCCGTGCCAGCAAATAGAACACAGAGAAATAATGTTGACGCAGTAATGGAGAGCAGTCCAAAAATACACATGCACATTGCGGTGAGCCTATGTTACACCGAATGCAGTCCATGCCTGTTTGATGTACGTATACGTACTACGAAAACAATTTAGTACTTGTAATCTTATGCATGAGAGAAAATAATATTCATGATTGAAGACAAAACAAAACAATCCGATACGATAATTAACATAAGCAAAAGCTATACAAGCAAATAAGTCAATAGAATGGTTGCATTATTAAATTAAATAAATACTCACTAGTTAAGAAGATACGGAGATCAATATCCATTGATTGTCTGAGAGAATTAAAAAGGGTTAATTATTGATAAAGAAAATGATATATTGAGGTATTTGTTATTTACACAAATGGAGGCGAAGCGATGGTATTATCTTCAAATGATATTGTCAGGCCGATTTAAATAGGTTATTTAACATGTAGTCGAAGCGAAAGAGGTATGCAAGTCTAGTGAGAACTGGCGCTCTATTCTCTCTGCCTACACCGTTAGGGACTCGGCGTGATGATATGTATGTATGTATTTATCGTAAAGAAAATGTTTCAGTTATAAATTGAGGGGCACAGCTAGTCCGTTAACTACACTTATAATGTCAGTTGTAATTAGTAGACACGTAAAAAGTTCCTGATAGTGATATTAGTTAATATGCACACTGCGCATGCGGATTTAATTAGAATTTCAAATTAATTTCTTACAGTTTTAAATTAATGAATCAGTACGCTTTACATTATTGCTTGTATAGAGAAGAATATAATACAGATCCACTGGCATCCATTAGCTGGAATAAACATGCATTGGCTTCGTGGAAATATTACCTACTCAAATGTTTGGTATGTGATCGTGTTTATCTAGGGCCAATTTATATTTATATAGAGATTTCCTTAGAGATAATTTTCTATGACATGCGAAAATCTATTTATTGTACCACAAAGTGAGCAGTAAAAGCAGTCCCTTTTACTGCTTTTGTATGTATATTGAGCATTTGTAGTGGTTTTTTGGTTCAGTACCAAAACGAACAAAAAGTTACAAGGTATTGCTTATTAGACTGTCACAATTTAAAGTTACTCTTTAGGGATCGCTTATCTAGCTGTCACAATTTGTCTATCTTAGCAATTATTTAAGCTATCAATTTTTTATTTGCCATAGATAGACTTGCTTAGACAGGTACAAAGAAACACATAATTATGCATGATATACATTAATACCATAATTCAAAACGAGAACGAATTAAGGATTTCAACGAAACACTCAAGCAATCTTATTTTCTATATATTTGAGTTGTGTTCAGATGTTTTTAAGTATGTATATCGCTTATTCTATCATCATATCATCACTTCGAGTCCCTAACGGGGTAGGCAGAGTATAGAGCGCCAGTTCTCCCCAGACTTACATGTTTCTTTCGCTTCGTCTACATTCATATATTGTCTTAATAAAACTTATTATTAAAAGTTGCACGAAACCAGACCAATCTCCGAAGTTTATAAGCAAAAAATTGTCTCTCTGCTTACCGCGTGAGGGACTCGGCGTGGCGATATGTATGTATGTATAATGCATCGAAATCACAAATCACCTTGACATCCTTTCGGGGTGCTTTAAACACATGCGAATGCGTACCTATATCTTACCCGTAATAATTATGACACTTACATTTAATGAGTACCACCGAATCGTGGGGCTCGCATTGCACCTGGGTGGCGTTCATGGCCAGCAGCCCCCCACTGCTTGCCACGCCACCCGCACCGCTCGTCTCCCTGCAAACACATGGGCGTATATAAAAAAGTACAATACATCAGATGACCATGTCAGAGGACCTGTTTTGTCTAACACTAGGTGGGACGTCAGCATAACATAGTTATACCCATGTCTTGGTTACCAGGCAAGTCAACTTATGATAAGTGTTAATCTTATATCAGTGTAATGAAACCTAACCTAAGTTCTGGGCAATATGTTCCATACTTAATGCAAACAGGTTATTTTTATACCACACGTGTGGCACCCAAGCATGCGGCCCGCCTGATGGTAAGCGATTACCGCCGCATATGAACGCTTGCAATACCAGGGGTATCACACGCGTTGCCGACCCTGCAAGAATCTTTTAACACTCTTCTAGAAGAATGCTATGCTGCACTCTCAAGGGAGCACCTCAGCTATGCAACTACTATATTCAACAACCAAATTACTAATGATAACACATTTTTGGCAACGCAAAATAGTCTGAAAAATCTTCTGAACTATGTGTTTAATGGTACAACACAGCACTAAGAACAATTATTTATGAAATTGTCATTAAGTTGAAAACAGTTTTGTTTTAAATCTAAAAAGTAATATTTTTTTTAACTGCACACCATGTTACTTGGGATATTTATATATTTTAAGTAATTAACTAATTATGATACATTGTTTGTTGGTAGTTTTGTCAATGAACAATTTCTATGAGCACCAATGATTACTGATAGGATATAATAATTACTACACTCTTATTAAACAACACATGTTATAATTACTTTTCTAGAGAACTTAGATGTTAGTGTTGGTAAGTTAATTAGGTATCAAAAGATTTCCGAAAATGGACTTCATGTTAGAAAGTACCTAATCAGATTAAGTTTAATATCAGTACTACTATTTGGGAACTAAATAAAGAAATCAGCAACTATAGCAGGAACTTAAACAAAAATAATGTATGTACTTATTTGAACTTCTAAGCTTTTCTAAGCTTCAAATTAACTTTATAAACCTTTAATTAAAATACTTAATTTTTTTTTACTTAATTAAAGCTCTTTTTACACCTATAGACTATAGACAAACAAAATATTATAACCAAAAAACCAGCATAGAACTGAAAATTGGCTAACATTATAACTTTCCCTATAATAACTTTAATTGTTCTATTAGGCTTGGATATTCTTGGCTTTTAGTTATATCAACAAAACGCTTGTAAGCCCCAGGATTTATGATTACAGTTAAAATACTTGCCAATAAATAAGTCAACAAATTTAGGAAACAGAGATAATATAACACACCCTAACTTGTAAATATAAAAAGAAAGATATCAACCAAAAGATAATGTTTAGTTTCTTTGGTTTCTTCAAGTGTTGAACATATGGCCTGATAATAAACTTACCACAAAAACTACAGTTGCTTTTATTGTGGTTTGTTTCTGTTGTAAATAATGGTCTGTGTCATAAAAGGGAGAATGCTACTCTCACATGTTGTGTCTTTAGGGTGTAAAATATTGAAATTAATCAATATTTCATGCACATAGACACAAAGTGTGAGAGGAACATTAATTAAAGCCCAAATTAACACTAAAAATCAAGCCCAAATTAATCAGACATAATATTGTCTAATACCTATTTTTCTTATAAATTTTTCTTCATTGTTTGATAGACAAGAACTATTTATTTATGTTTGTAACTTCAAATGGTACCTATCATATTCATACCTGTTTGCATTTCAAAACCTATTTGAATTTATCCAACCCCAACATTCATTGAAGAATAAGTAATGCTGAAATTTGCTAGTAAAGTATGTAAAGTATACCAGAAGCATACAAAACAAGTTAATTATTTACTTAAGTACAAGTTGTGGATACTTATACTTAAGTAATTTACATTGAGCTATATTGTCACAGTTTAAGACAAATTTAGGTATGATTGGCACCTAATATACCTCTGGCGGAGAGTGATAGTAGAGGTATGATTGGATTATTTAATCATTATTATTTTAGATCCAAGTGATTAAATACAGATCTCAATATTAGCTTATCTTTCAGTTATCAGTGAAAATATTTCTCTTAAGTACTGTCTACTGTAGTTTATTAAAAGATAATAAATGATAACCAACTATAATGAACAGCTTACTCATTATTAATCATCCTTTTTTACTTCTTATCAAGGTCTATGAAAACTCAAGAGACCATTTATTTAAAAATCGTATTTCAAGCTTTAGTTCCGGTTTATCTGTATGCTATTTTCTGATTTATATATCCATTATAAGCATCAAAATTTATTTTTAATATTGGCTTCTTGGTGGTTCAGAAGTGTTTACTGCTTTTACATACTTTACTACTTTCTTGAAACTAAAATAGGAGTATTTGAAAGGATAGCAACATGTCTTCATCCCAAATCCTGACTGCTTTATGAGAGGTAATTAGGAAGACACTGACCGATAATGTAAAATTTTGTGCTAATAACTTTACACCAACTATGTAATTAAGTATATATGTTTAAATTAACTACAAAATGGCTTGAATTACCGGAATTGTTTTATCAAAAACATTGTATCAAAAACCTATACCTACTTGACACTTAAATCTGATGGTTTAGAAAATTCAGACGTAGTCACAATTTTAGGTCAAAGTACGATGAACTTGAACGCGCTTTACTCACCGTAAAATTCTTATTGCCGGCACTTGCTTCCCAATGGAATGCGTGCAGGCAGGGCCCGCATTCGCTAGGAAAGCATTACCTACTGTTTTAAGCACGTTTGGAAAGTTTCCTCAGTGGAAACCGGCCACGACAACAATCACTGGTCACACTGTTGGGTTCACAGGCATAAAACCTGGCCGTAATGTACTGTACAACTAAATAGCACCACCTCTTGTATAATCCACTGTTTTACAGACAAAAGACACAGGTATCCACGCAACCGACACTACGAATTGTTAACTACACTGCGAAACGTTTTCTATCTGTATCAGCATCCAGTTCACGAATATTTTAATTCACTCGCAGAGTTTTTGTCAATAAACCAGATTTATTAAGTAAATAATTAAATCATACACTCAAGAAAGAAACGTCAAACACACCACAAAATCCGAAAAACACAAGACGCGCAGCTGGCTGTCGCCTCTCGCTTCACTGCGGGTGTGCGAGCGGGTGGGTGGAGGGGGCAGGCAGGCGACCGCTTCTACCGCCGCGCTGCCGCGCCCCCTATCCTTCCCGCTTCGTCTCGCAAGTCATTTCATTATTACGTTACGTTCATTTTATTTTATTTGGATGTTGTATGCGTATGCGTCTGCGTTCATAATGTACAGATTAACAACGAATACATCAATCCATCAATACCTTAGACTTTTAACTTCATGAATACACGTGTGCTCTGATTGGAAACTTAGATCACAGATCACTTGTCTCTCCCAAGTCTATACAAATTTAATAACCTCTCGGTGAGCAGTATGTTCAAAATATTATATGTAAAACAAGGATCACCGAGCTTACTGACTGGGGAAGTTCCAATTCCAACCTGTGTCTGCTACTGGCATAATATTCTTTCACTTAATACAAATATTGTCTTGAATCCAGGGTATCTTTTTAGCAATAATAATGGCAATAGCAAGTCTTGGTAAGGCTCCTGGTTACACCTTACGAACGGCCTGGCACCACTTGTATTACCTACTATAACAAGACCGGCTCAAGCTTGATTACATTCACTTCATCTACCTACCATTGAAGTGGACGAACGAGTTGGATGGAACGCGGCATGCGCGAGTAGCAATATAAACAAGCAGCTGCTTGTCTGTTGATGAAAGCTCACCGACGGTTGTCCTTTGCCCATATTTTGGTGATATTTTGGAAAAAGATTACAGCTTTGCTCGACCCGCTTTCATTCAATTTTCGAGAAAGTAATCCTTCATTGCCCGGCGATCTATCAAGGGTCGGCCAGTTTCACCTTTATCATTAGCCGGATAACCACCCCTTTGAGAAGGTATAACCTGTAATTATGGTATCTTGCCGGCAGATGAGTAAATGCTTGAAATTCTTGGTTTATTGGGAAAGCGAAGTGCTAATGGGACAGTTTGATCACAGTGTTTTGCTCCTTTCTACCGGTATCCAGGAAGCAATTATACGTGCTTATGTTATATTTGACCTCATTTTTAACGGTAGTTGCCAATTACATGCATTCTAGCCGTTTATTAGGTAAATAATATGAGTCGTAGAGAGCATCTGCTTGTGTTTTTATTTAGTACGAACACTTTACCCCAATTCATGGAACGGAAATAGGGTGCGGGCTGGGTGCGGCCTTGAGTGAACCGGAAATTTCAATTCTATTATTTTTATTCTGTACTATTACTTGTTGCTCGATATATTGGGTCTATCTAAGCTGTAGTAGAGCTCGTTTTTTGCTTGTAGCTATTAAGTACAATAACATCTAGGTACAACAACATAACATATACCTACTACACGATATTAAATCATCAAGTACTTAGTTGGTATTTAGTCGACAGATATTTTAGATATTTGAAGTAAGTTTGTACCTACAGTTCAAACGGATATCCTTTCTATTCCGGTCCAAGGATAAACGCTGACGTGTACCTGCGTGGTGGTATTATTTCACCTTATTGTCATCATGAAAGGTAACTTCACTTGTACAGGCACCATTCATAGAATGAGTAGTCGCAGTTTCCTACTAATATAAAATGCGAAAGTTTGTGAGGAAGTTTGTTCGACTTTGATTCAAAGACTACTGAACGAAAATGGATGAAATTTGACACCGCGATAAATTAACGACTGAACTTGACTTAACCAATACATGTACTAATTATATTATTTTTTACGCGGGAGAAATCGCGACACACTGCTAGTTTAAAATAAACTTAGCTAGATTTAGTCTTCTAAATTATTTAGTCGTGGTCAAAGGTCGCAAGTTCCAATCCCGTTTGTACCTACCAATGAGTTTTTATGAACTTAAGTGCAGTGATAAGTCACAGCACGAGGTTTACATTGAAGGAAAACATCGAGAGGAAACCTGCATGCTTAATATCTATGGTTAATTTGTCACATTCACATTCATTTTCTTTGCCAATACATACCAGTGTATATATATATATACTTACTTATATACTGAACAGTGAGAGCGCAAGACCTAGTCGCAGTTGTTTTTGTCATGGCATGTAGCTTTATTACGTCACCTAAGTAATATTATACCAACTCAGCTTCGTGTAGTAATGTTAAACAATATGTTGCTTGGTATATATAACTTTTATTGTCGGCATTGGGAAATTATTTTGATGCTCAGATCAATTCATACATACATATCATCACGCTGAGTCCCCAACGGTGTAGGCAGAGAGTATAGAGCGCCAGTTCTCTCTAGACTTACATACCTCTTTCGCTTCATCCACATTCATCAGTCTCATCATACATACTCGTCGAGTTACCTATAATTTAAAAAGTAAACAAAATATTCAATGTATTGCTGAGTATCACCATAAGACTAACCTAACCTTAGCCAAACCTAGAAATAAATGTGTGAATTGCCGCTGCCATAAAAACTTTTCAGGGTAGGAGACGTAGTTATAATTAGGACAAGGTAGGGTAAAGACGTGCAATCTAATATTACTAGAGCTGGTACTTACATTTATTACATCTCGTATAGTAAATTGTTATTTTAGATACTAATACTTATTGCCATAACATTTATTCAAAGAACAGAATAAATAATAATAATATATCCTCACGCCTTCCCACAAGGGTCCCCGTAGAGGTAGGCAGAGGTGTATAGGTACCCACACACCCAAATTCACACACACAGAATAATTCATCAGTTTTAATAAAAACAAATAATCCTACTAATTTATAAATGCGAAACTTGTGTGAATGTTTGTTCCTCTTTCACGTAAAAACTACGAATCGAAAAAGGATGAAGTTTTGCAGTGAGATTATAGCTAGATTAACATATAGGATAAGTATAATTCCAGAAAAAGAAACTACTAATGAAATACAATTTTACGCGGGTAAACCGCGGGGCACAGCTAGTCATATTATGGAACCTTAACAGTCTGATACGACTTGCGCGTAATTCGAACGATTCGATGTAAATTCGTAGTAGATACTGGTATTAAAGTTAGCTACCAGTCAGTTAGCGAGCTTTTGAAGGGATCAGCCAATCACGTATGGGTTAAAATATTAATAACTTGTATGACAGGGGGGAACTGTAGATATGGTACGATTAATGTATTTTTATACCGTCGCATACTCGACGCGCCTTGCTCAAAATATCGTCGTCCCGGCGACTTCCGTCGATTCAACTCGACAGCTACCCGCGGTTCGTTACCACAGGATTGCCGATGACGACATCTTCAATGCATTAACGTGCATTGAAGATGTCGTAAAGTACACCAAGTAAATTAGAAAATTTTTAACACAAACATATTTAACGAAAAACATGTCGGCTTTCAGTTATTTTGTAGAGATACCTGTAAAAGTGCGATATGTAAATCAATTCAAACATCATCCACAGAATACAAACACGATTTTGCCGAACTAACTTTATATAACAATAACTTTGTCATATTGTTATTAATTTATTAATACGATCCTGGTCAGTACCATTGACATCCTTTGATAAGAATATTGAAGTGTTTTCCTAAAAACATCTAAGAGGATTGATGAAGAGACGGAGGCAGATTCTCAAACTGAAAGTTGGCCTACGTCTCCAGTTAAACAGTGTGTTAAGGCGTGATCAAATTTTAATAAGAGTTGACAATATAAATGTTTAATCTACAAGCTTTGTACACGGGGAATTATAATGTTTGTACATTGTTGTTGCCCAGTAGTGCAATACATAGAGTGACTGCGCATAAAATTTGTCACACACATTATTTGGTAATATACATTTCAGTACATTTCAGCCTTGATCTCGCTTTTTAATCTTTCTTAATATAAAAAATGAGACATGGAGTAAATTTTCGTGGTTTATATACGCCGTTTCATCAAATATTAAACACTCGAATATTTCCGGATATGTAGTGTAATGGGAACGTGTCCCTAAGTATTTTTTCTGGTAAGTTTTTATGTGATCATTGTCCCGAGTTTTTCGGCAGACGATGACTTATCAGTCCGGTGGACACGTTGAGTGGCGGTGTTTTTGTTTTATCCACATCATTTACAACGCTTGAAGTGTTTCTACCGCAAATTGTAGCAGAAGGTTACACAAAGTTACACAAGTATTTATTTTTGTAAATTTAAAGTATAAAAATCTATTTAAACTAGCAGCGCCCCTCGGCTGTAACTGTGTTTAATATGATTATACATAAAAATGTTATATTAAAATGTTATTTGCAATAATGTAAGTCTATAACTTCGGTTTAGTAGTTTTTATGTTTATCCATTACAAACAACAATAAAATATTTATATTTATAACAAGCCGTGGTGGCCGAGTGGTTCGAGCAGTTGCCTGCGACGCAAAGGTCCCAAGTTCGAATCCCGACTGTACCAATGAGTTTTTCTGAACTTAAGTACAGTGATTAGCCACACCACGAGCTTTACGGTGAATGAAAACATCGAGAGGAAACCTGCATACGTCTGAGAAGAAATTCAAAGGCGTATGTATAGTCGTGCTTGAGTAACGGCGATGGACTCACCATCTGTCACGTTGGCACCTAATATACCTCTGG